>CAJHQP010005570.1:0-44998 GCA_905132765.1 Moricandia arvensis | reverse complement strand
CAAAGTACTAGTTATTTACATGGTCTTGTTCAGTCTTGGAGAGACTAAATCAAAATAATATTCCATTTATTTCTTATTGTTTTAGATTTGTGTGCATATAATTAAAAAAATTTAAATTTATATAAATTTTTAAATTTAAATATTATTAACTATATAATTAAATATATTTTAACCAATAGAAAATAAACGAAAAATATAAAGAGATATAACATATTAAGTTAATAAATTTTGTAGTAAATTTCTAAAATGCAATTTATTTTGTAGCGAAAGTTTTACTCTACACCAACATTTGATATGAAACAAAGAGAGTAGTATGCATTTTTTTTTAAAAAAAATATGAGGGTACCTCGAACAGATAGAAGTGTTCAGATTTAATTCTCAAATGAAAGTGCAACTCACATATAGACACTCTTTCCATATACTTAAATGAGTCTTAAGCAATGTACTAATATTTGCTTTACCGCATGATGGAGAATGGCGGATTGCATTCAAACCCAAATTAATTAGCAAATCAATACTCGTATGCTACTAAACTACCATCACAAGGTTAATCTAATAGTATTTGTTTCAAGTTTAATAATACCAAATGTATTCAAAAGTCATATTCCTTAAGCTTACCAGTGTTATCTATTTCGAGTAAAACTTAAAAAAAAAAACAAATCAGTTCTCGTTATCCTCTTCCACGATTGTATCACCAATGGATCTTTCTGCGACCATTATAGCTTCATATATGATAACAAGACTAGAATGCGTATTTCCAAATAAAAATCATTGTTTTATACTACTGCCTTTTGTCTGAAAGCTTGGACCTATAAATCTCTTATATTATTTATTAAAAGTATATATTATTATTTTAAAGAGAGAATGAAAACAATATCTCACCAATAACAATGATTTTTACCAACCGAATATTATAAACTAAAGTTTTAAAATTTAAATATAATCTGGATTCGTTTGCCAACAAACATAACTTTCATCTTGTATACTACAAAATAAAACAGGTCCCATTTACCTTATTTTTTATAAAAATATGAATTGGATCTTTTCTTCCATATTAATTTCTTAAGATGGTTGTCCCAGCTAGTTTTAATATATATCAAAATGTGTATGAGTTATGGCCACTGCACCGTTTCCATACACAGTCGTTGCCCGGGCCTGTCTAGAATTATAAAAACTTCCAACGACAATGGGACCCTAAAATAACATTTCCTGAAATAAATTTATAGCTTCATTGTTCATTCTGAAACATATTTCTAAAGTTGACGTCGATCAGACATGTCCACACGTACGCAATTTTCTTTCATTGTTCATGTGAATTCACACGTACGTGCGTTTAGATACTCGTATCCAAAGTATTTTATAGAGTATTGTGTGTGATGTGAACATAGATGGAGAAAAGTAGGTCAGCGAAAGGAGGATACTGATAACCTAACATCTTCCCTTTGTTCTTATTCGCATGTCTCAGCTTCTTCACAATATTAATTCTGTTTATATTATATATAGGGGTATTGTATTAAATTTCAAATTTGCATAGTGTATATGGTTTGACAAAAAAAAAAGAGTTATCATCATTAGTTACTTTAATCGAGCTCAAAATCATGTAACAAAGATATGAAACCGGCGTAATAGATGCTTGATGTGGTAGTGAAAGAATCTAATGTTTGGTGGGTTAAATAAAAAGAAGGGAAAAGAAACCGCACATTTCAAAAAGAGGAAAAACTTAGGAGCAACTAAAAAGTCCTTTACGTCCCATCCCAACGGTGCCCATTATGATTTGTGATATTATTACAAGCAAGCAAGAAAAGAAAAGGACTTATCATTTATTGCCCCTTATATTTTTCTATTGTGCACATTGACCCCTTTTGTTGAGTGTGTATTTGCATTTGTGAACTTCAAATTGTTTTCCTTTTTTTTCCCTATCATACCAAAGTCTACTCAACTGAACTTAACGTTGAATGAAATCTAAACAACAACGCAGCTAGAGTCATACGAGAAATAGTCTATTTCAACATGAACTTTACGCGTCGTGTATTTTTCTTTTACGAACTATATAATAGTGTATATTTTATCATGAATTTAATTTTTTTTCGAAAATCCCATATAAAATTTTAAAACCGTGCCTATATATATGTTGATCATCAATGATGTTAGTCAACCATTAATTCATCAAAACAGCGTCGTTTTAGATAATTAAAAAAATATGAAAATATGCTCCTTCTAGAACCCGAACTCTAGCACATAAACATAACAATAACATCTTAACCACTATACTAAAGTAACATTCTTGTAGTAGTTTGTAAACAGTAAATGATATATGTTTTGGATTTATCAAATAAATCTTATCAATTTTTATTATTTTAGTTTTACAAAATAAATTTATTATTTTTTATATATTTAATAAATTTTACGAATCATTATTTTATAAATTTAAATTAATTACTATTGATTTGAATAATTACCTTTTATTATTATTATTAAAAATAAACATATAAAACCAAATTAAAATATATTATAATATTATTAAAATTGTAATATTGCAATATATAAAGTCAAACAAGTAATTTAGATATATTTTAATATTATTAAAAATTGAAATATGTAAATTTAAATTTAAATTATAAACTTATCTCTATATACATAAAACAAAAATTTAAAATTTACAATATATTTTATTTTAATAATAATAATAATATAAAATAAAATTTACAGCAATAGTAATTAATTTAAATTTATAAAACAAGGATTCATAAAATTATTTAAAATATAAACAATAATAAATTTATTTTACAAAACTAAAATAATAAAAATTGATAAAATTTATTTGATAAAACCAAAACATATATATGATTTAGTGTTTACAAACAACTACAATAATGTTACCTTAGTCTAGTGGTTAAGATGTTTGGAATTATGTTTCTCTACTAGAGTTTGAGCCCATAAAATGCAGATTTTTATTTTTTTTGGATTATCCAAAACGACATCGTTTTGATAAGTTAACAGTTGACTAACATCGTTGACGGTCAACATATATATGCACGATTTTTAAAGTTCATATAGGATTTTTGAATTTTTTTTTAAGTTCATAATGAAATACGCACTATTACAAAGTTCGTGAAGAAAAATGTACGACACGTAAAATTGGTGTTGAAATAGCCTATTTTTCCTAAAATTGTGCATTAGTTATCATTATACAATTAGTTCTGATTTTTTTTATTAACTTAGACATATTCCGAATCTATAGAAATACTCAAACTAATTTTCAAATGGAAGTTCAACTTACGAACATTAGTGGTTTTAGGCAGAAATCATGGAAGCATAACTTTCATGTGAAAGTTAAAGCCTCTCATATAAGATTTTTTTACTCCTGAGAACACTTTTTGTCTTCTATATTAGTCTCTCAGACACATTTGACTTTGTACACACATTATCAGAGTTTAAAGACAGTATTACCCTCCAACCCAACCAAACTAAGTCACTTAACTAAGTGACCTCACTGGCAAGTGTCCTTCGTCACAGTCTCCCCATCTTCTTTCTATTGTTTTTTAATCTCAGATCCCCAGATCTTTGATTATTTCATCTCTATCTCTCCATCTCCTCTCAAGCAATAGGTTTGCCGACGGTTTTCACTGCCGTCTTACCACCGTAACTCTAGCGTCACGGACGGTTCTCACTCCCGGTACCCCTTTTTCCGCTGCTCTAGCCCACCAACGGTTATCACTGCCGTCTCACCACCGTTACCCTAGCCCCACCGACGATTTTACTACCGGTTTCCCTTTTCACCTGTTCTAGCCCCACCGACGCTTCTCACTCCACCGACGGTTCTCACTCCACCGACGATTCTCACTGCCGTCTCACCACCGTAACCCTAGCCCCACCGACGGTTCTCAACCCCATCTCACCACCGAAGAAGATTACCCTTGATACCACTCCTCTATCGTCAACCAATACGCCGCTAAATACTACCTCTCTCTGGACATCAACCCCATCTCTCATGTTCGCACCGCCCATAACAGTATCCTCCACATCCACACTTCGCAAACCCATAGCGTCCACATCCACATCTTGCTTTTGCTAGTAACCACATCCACATGTCCCCTAACAATGTAAAACTAAAAACACTTTCCCATTTGTGTTGCTAAATCCTTAACCCTAATCCCCATTATCTCTTGTTCCAAAAAAAAATTGATTGAGTGTCTGAAACCCGATTGATCCCGTAAACACCCAAAACAAAATCCAATTTTTTTCGTGTCGAACACATCTATGGATAAAAATCGGAAGCCCTCAAGAGTCAAAACAAATTCTGACATATAACAGGAACTTACAGACGATAGAGATGGAAGACGTGAGGATGGGAGATACGGAGGTGAAGGCCGTGGTGGAGATGACAATAGTTTTCAGAGTGTAGGTTGTGGTGGTTATGAATATAGAGGTGGATAGGAAGAGATAGTGGTGGATACGGTGGAGGTGGAAGACGTAATGGTGGGGAGATACAAAGGTGAAGGTGGATATCGAAGTGAATATGTGGTGGTTGTGGATACAAAAGTAGTAGATATGAAGGTGGTGGATACAATGGAAGTGGAAGAGTTGAGGGTGGGAGATATGGTGGTGATGGCCATGGTGGTAGTGGATAGTGGAGTGGAGGGATTGTGGTGGTTTATGGATATGAAGTGGATATAATGATGGTGACTGTGAAAGTGAAAAACATGAGGGTGAGGGACATAGAAGTGGAAGCCGTGTTGGAAAAATAAAAGAGAAACAAACCAATAAAATAAAAATTAAGAAAAATAGTAAGTCTAACTAAACTAATTAACCAGAAGAAAAGTAAGCAACTAGATATTTCCTTAGTCAACTACACGTGAACTACAATACTCAACTGTAGGGCACAATGGTCAAAAAAATACATTGGTTTCATAAATTGTGTGTTGAAAGCATAATATGTCTTTTTGTGTAATAAAAAAAACAAAAGTGTCTTATTAAGTAACTCACTCCTCATATAATCACCATTTTATCAGCATTGTTACAAGTCCCATCTCATCATTACTAAAAGTTAATCAGTTAGGTGGCCAATTATCTAAACACCCGACATAATAAACCAGCTTGATAGCGAATTAATAAGCCTTAATTAGCACTCAAATATTCGTTAGACGTCTATTAGTTAACATAAACTCACAACATTCTTTTGCATCCAAGACATGGGCAAAAGGAAAGGTTAATAGAAGGTTCTACAATTCAGATTTTCAGTGGTGAAGAGTTAAACTAAAACCAAAAAGTAATACTAACTAAATTTCACACTGAAGACTTGCTGCTAACGTTTCAGGTTTCATCACTTCAATCACTACTGCATCCTTGAAGAAGATATGAGGCTTTGGTGCGAACCTGATAATAACCACACAACAGAGATTAAAGACAAGGATCAAAGTAAAAGAAGAGACCATATACAAAAACTTTCATTTTAGTCTGCTTTCTACTCACTTTTGATGCAAAAGGCCGAAGATCAGTGCTATTGATCTGACAAAAACAGTTTCTGAGGAACACAGCCCACATATCTTTCAATACTGGCTTTTCCTCGACCAATTTACTGGACAAGAGCCAATTCTCAGCCAAAACCAATAACATGTAAGTTCTGAAAAGGTTGCAACTTTTCTCCTTCAGATTGATAGACATCAGCGAGCTCATCAAATTTTCGTCGCTCTCCTGAGACTCAAAGACCAGAGTATGTATAAACGCCTTGACTTACAATCTAAACATGTTGGTATTATCATGTGAATTTGGTTTATAGTTTACCTTATGATCACTAAAACCAATAAGCGTTTGATAGCAATGGAACTCTCAATGCTTGCTTCGAGCATCAACACCTGATATGGATTCAACTATCCTCACACGTTCATGTCTTGAGGTACTCCTGAAAATGAATCAAAACCAGAGAAGCAACTTTGTGATTTGATTTACAAGGATGGGTCAAGTAAAAGAGGTCAAACCTGGAAGCAAGAGAGTTTGCTATCTTCTTGCAGCTTGAAACCCATTCTTCCTCTTTGAAGGATTCAGAAACACGACATTAAGCACTCTTGTAAGAGAAGGGAAAGACCTGAAGACCCCGATCTAAGAGCAGCCAAACAAGGATCTCGGCTATTTGTTCAAGTTGGGATGCCGTGAAAATAGGCTTTTACATCTGAAGTAACAAGAAGGCATTAGTCCAATAAGCTCTATGATGCATGGAGAATGCTAAGTGCTGCCACAGTTTAGATAGAACGCCTTTTGCTATCTGTAAAGGACGAGTTTTTGAATCACAAACCTAATCTGACAACAAAGCCAGCCGACAACATTTGAGCCAAGCTCTGATAATTCTGAGGAGGACCCTGAGACTTGGAATCTTCAAACCAAAAGTTAGTTAGACTAGTCCATTATAAGACAAAGAAAAAAAATAACCGGAGAATCAAAGAACTGGGAACTCACCTGCTTCATGCTAGCTCAACATCTGTGATGAATTAATTCTGAAACCATATGATCAAGAGCTTCTTTAAGTATCTGATAGTTAGGAAGCCATTGAATTTCAACAGGAGCTCCATTAACCTGATTTAGGCCACAATGTTTAACATCCAAGGAGCCAGCTAAATCATAAATGTAAAGAAGAAAAGTAGATAAAGCAAGTACTCGTTTTGTGACAACAGTATGGAACACCAGAAGTCACAAGCAGAAGATCTTAGGTCTTCTTTTGGTGAATACAACACTGACATTAAACAGCAATTAAGTAAGCCAAAACGTGTAATTAAAAGAAACTTGAAGAAAAGACATACACATATCAAGCCGTCCATTTGCATATGATTGTTTCCACACGTGCACACGTCAAGATCAGTTTTGTGAGCCAAGCCGTTAACCAGCAATCCCCTCAAGAAATGTTGTTCCCTGGATTGAAAACATATTGAAGACTATTATTACTTTAAAAATCAACTAAAGACTATCATTTGATAAGAAAACTAACCATTGTCTGGACTAAGATCCACCACCGAATTTAGCTGACTATCCAAAAACTCTTTCAACAAGTAGCAATTATCGAGATCAGCAAGCAGTGATTGCGTTGGAGTTTTTCTGTACAATTGTAACATCAAAGACAATAACTTTTTACCAACTAACAATTACTCTCAAAACATTGGAATATAACAAGGGCCTTAACCTGATCTCCAAACATACATAAACCCCACTCTTGTGTATCTTCTTCGCTGCATATCTCATTCATCTGAAACATGTAAACCCAATTAATCAGCAAACATTGCACAGACAGAGATGGTAAGATGAATTTACAACAGAGTCATGCCTGATTCCGGCAGTCATCAACAATAGAAAGCAAAGCTTCTTGGCGACGTTTCATCATCATCAGAGTCGTAAAGCTTAGAGGCTTTGCGTTTCCTGTTAACCTTGTCTATTTGTTTGCTCTTCTCTTTGTAAAAATCAGAAGAGAAGGTCATCCAAACCAATAACTTTCTTCCTGGTGTGGACACAAAGTTGAGAGGCTTTATTAACAGCCAGCCTAGGAGGCACAAAGGTTGAGCCTTTACATAAGAAAATTGAGAATAATTTGCCATTAAACCCTAAAACAAGAACCAATGAATTCGAAAACCCTTAAGTCTACAATGACAACAAAATCAGAATTAGAGATTGGAATGATATAAGGTGAAAAGGAGTGACCTTTTCTCAACAGATGGTGGAGGGTTAACAAGAGGATCTTCGTTCTCGAAAATCAAGAGGCCCGTCCATGTTCATCCTTATTTCTCTCTTCCTTGAGACCAAAACCCTGAAACTTTTGCACTGTTGGGAAGGCACTTACTAGGCAGTTCTGCCCTAATACGCATGGATTGTTCCAAAATTCGGCTTTGGTTCTATTTTTCAGTTTTTTTTTTTTTTTTTGTATTTTGTAAATTTGAGTTGATTTCAGTTTTGACTTTTGGTTCGGTTCTGAGAACTAATTTAATATCTATACAAAATTTGGGTTCAATTTTGATTACATTTCCTTTCCTTCTTTCATGCAATTTTAGGTAACTCAAATAGTTTCAAATATTTAAGATTAAAATATTCTTTTTAATAATTGAATTTATAAATTAATATTTGGTTAATTTTTTATTAGATGATTTTGGTCCTGAACATACCTATTTCTTTCAAAAATAGTATTTTAAATATTTAGTTATATAATCAACATTTTAGATATACTAGATCCTTTGGTGCGCGCTACGCGCGGATAGTGTACAATACATTTTTTTCTTTTTCGCTGCTATAACTTATTTATATTATATTTTACTTAATAATAAAACAGATAATGATAATTTGGTTCGAGTAATAGAATAGTTTTTGATGTAAAAATGATAATTTGATATTTTCATTATGATTTTTTTTGTCATCAATATACATACACAACTAAAACTCCATTATGATTTTTTATATATTATTATATTAATTTATTTTGTTACTTATGGTTTATATATTTACATGGATGTCCAATACAAAAGATAAATAATTATATTTTAATAATTAGTATTTGATAGTATATATTTTTTTAATAATATTTTTAATGAATGATCTATTTTCTAAATAGGTGTCTTTTTAAAAAAACATTATTATTATTTTTATGTCTTGGTCCCTATTTTCCTTTTCATGTTAAATAATTATCAATTAAAACCGATTATAATTCCTTATAAAATATTTATCGTATGGAAAATTTAATGTAAATATTTTGTTTTAAGATTAATCAGATTATATAATATATTCACTTAAAGACTCTAACATCTAAGGAATATATTGTCATATTTAGAAATTTAGTAAAAACAATTATGGGTGAATGATCTATTTACCCACAAGAGCTATCGAATAACATCAGATCTCCACCAAACTATGATCTCGTGCTAAACTTCATAAATTTAAAGTTGCTCTTCCAAATTATAAGTTTTTAAATTGATTTTTTCCAAATCAATAATTCAAAATTTAATTGTCCATAGAAAATGGTTTTTAATCGGTTTACTAATAATCGACCGATAGTAAACCAATTAAATCAAAATAAAGCTCAAATTAATTTTTATTAAAAAAACTGATTCACAAACAAAAAAAAATATTGATTCCCAAAAAAAGTCTGATTCATCAACATCGAAAAATTCTCTTTTGATCTAAATCACACATATCAAAGTTGTGTACTTGTGTTTTCTAAACCAAAAGCATCACTACTCTCTTTGCTATTAGTCACAAATTACATGATGCAGTTTCTACTTTAGCATGAATCCGTTTCGTAAAAGCTTTAAACCAATATAAAAATTCAGAAACGGAAACAAAAAAAACACAATCATAATGAGGAGTAAACAAAGTCTAAAGATTTCAACTCCCGAGCAATCATATATTGTTTGACTATCAAATAATATATGATTTCAATAGTCCTAAGTCCTAGCAAAACTTCATGTTTCCTTTTTTCACTTGTACTTCTCTCTTCTGAAACAATTTAACAAACAGATAAATCAGAAATGACCAGCCACATTACAAACATGTTTGCTTGTTCCTATGTTTTCTTATTGAAATAGTTAAATAAATTAAAATAATTTTCTAAGAATTTTAATTTTTCAACTAATAAAACTAAAATCTAAATATTATAGTGATTAAAATAAAAAAATTATTTAAAACTACTATAACTGTGCAATGTGTAGGAAACCTCCTAGTTATAATGTATATTTTAAATATTCTATAGATTTTCAATGCTTATACACGGCTAATATATCATTGAATATTACTAAAACATAATAGATTTGTTAATAAAATTATTATAAATAATAAAATTTTATTTTTTAATCTATTATATTGTATTTTTATTTCAAAGATTATAAAAAGTATCAAAATAACAATAGATTTGTTTATAAAATTTTATTTATAAATGTATAAATTATATATATATATATATATATTGTTTATGAAACGACATTGTATCTTTCAAAAACTATTTAGATTGGTAATTGCATATAAACATTTAGTACAATATATAATTTATTTTACCATACAATATATTTATATCTTTATTTGAATAATATAAGCCGGGTGTGCAATGTTTCATTTCTATTTAGTAAAGAATCATCATTCATGATTTTTTTTGAACGAACATCATTTATGATTGGTGTATACTATTGGGTAGATGTGTATATTTTAAATGCTTTTATTGAATTATTTCAATATATATATTATTGAAAATGTAAAAAACTTGAAAATAAACAATTTTATATTACATTGTAAAAAAATATGAAATGATATATGAAATTTTATAATTTAATTATATATTTTTTCTTTTAAAGGTTATGAATAATATTTGTACTAATAATATTATTCATGAAAGTGCTTTTAATAGATTGTTTTTAAACTTCAAAAAGGAGGCTACCTCGTAGAAACTTGCGATAAGTATAATTTCAAAAGTTGATTTTTTAAAGCAGCAAAAAGTAGTATATAATTCTCTTCTAATTTGTACTAATATATTTTACTGATTCATCGTAAACAGAAGCTAACAACAAAAAATAACAGCTTTTAGTATTCATACCAAAATAACAAAATAATAGATAAAAACTCTATGATTTCATGTTTCCACTCTTGTTCTTCGAATGTTGACACTCTCTTGAATATTCCCTTGTTGTTTCCACCTCCTCCCTCTCCCTCTTCCAGTAAATCATCCATCATGATCTCATCCTCCCCCACCATTGATATCTTCTCTTCTCCTCCTTTAGGTATCTTCATTTCTTTGGTCTGTGCTCCATCATATGCGTCTCAAATTCCTGCGCAAATTCTTAGCATCTTTGTTTTCTTTCCTCGACGTCCATGTGTGTTGTCACCTTTCTAGCTCTTACTCAACATTACATAGATACGGCTCTTCAATATCTTCTTTCTTGGCTTCCTTTTATTCCAAGAAATCATGCGCCCGCACCTCACCAGTCACATACCAAAACCGCATAGCATGTATGTTAAAACATTCATTCACAAAGCTACACCTTACTTGCTCTTTGTATTGCTCTATATCTCATGCCAAAGTCTTCGTTGGTGCTTATTGTAATTGTGGCTCTGCTTTAGTCTTGAAACAGTTGTCGCCAAATGTAATAAAATGCAAAAATTATTGGAATTTAACATGAACATATATATCAGCGAGCAATCTCGACATATGCTCTTGCCAATCAAATTTGTATGCACATGAAAGGAAACTTATCTTTGCTTATATTAATTGTGAATATGCATACTTTGGACATAAATTTTAGAAAAAAAACAACCTTTTTTCTTGTGCTCACTCCACATAAGGAATAGCAGTTCCAATCATTTTTGGTCTGCTTTAGAAGCAATAGGGGCTCAAATGGTCTGATTGACCAGTTAAATCTTTGTCGAGTGGTCTCTTTGTTTGAATCACTCCATCTACCTTCTCTGCAGAGTCATAGAGTAATAACATTGATTGTAGGAAGGAGAGGAAGAGATTAATGGTTAATAAGTTGATTGAAGGGAAGGAGACAAAGTGGAGAATCTGAAGAGTTGGTAACCGTACTTGCATAACCTGTTTATTGATGAGACGAAGCTCAAGACCAATAAGAATCCACCATTTCGTTGTGTTTCGTGCTTCCAGAAGTGGTTTAACTGGAATTGCAACTCTAAATCTCCCAAATCCGGAGCTAAGTCGTTGAAGAACAAAGCTGTGAGGTTCTGCCTTTTGATTTCACGTTATCTCTGCCATTGACGCTTGCAATTATTTCGTTTCCCTTGAGTTTGGTGAAGGTGTACCCGTGATAACATATATATATATATATATATGGTATCAAGATGGGGAAATCAAGTAAGTTTCATCCGTTGGGTTGATGTAATTAAGGTTGATGCTTTATGACTGAAGGTGATGGGAGAGAGACGTTAAAGTGGCGAATGCGAAGAGGTTGGTAAACCATAGCTACGATTAAATTTGCAGGAAAACGATGAAAGACGATGCAGGTCCGTTTAGGGTTTAGGGGTGACATATTAGTTGGGCTACGATTTGGGCTAGTGAGAAATAGCGCAAATTAAATAACAAATGGCCAAGACGATAAGGCCTCTACGAATTTCAAGTTCTCATAGATGATCAAATATTGAAATGTAAAATGAGTGCTGAGTTGGCAACTCTCTAATGGTTGATTTTCTATGATGACGTGGATAGCTTAGATGTTTATCTTATTCAACTTTTAATATTGTAAGATCATCTGTAATTTAAATATGAGAAATTACCAAAATAGCATAAGTTAATTACTAATTTGTAAAACACACACTATCAAAAATATATTAATATTTGAGTTTACACTTTAGTGATTATTGTTTAGGGTTTAGTGTTAAAGGGATCGGTTGAATTTCTAATTTTTTTATAATTATTTAAAAAAATTAATAAAGTCTATTTTCATAAAAAAATTTAAGGTATTTTTGTAAATAATCATTTATTAAAAGTAAATTTGTAAAGTGATATTAAACTTAGGATATAAATGAATTTACCCTTTAAATATTCAGATATTCATTTTTGAGAGTTTAGTTAAATAATATATATAATATATATATATATATATATATATATGAACCATTTAAATATCTATAATTATTTAGTTCAGTTGGATACTTTTTAATTTGATTTAAATGTGTTTAATGTCTTATTACTATTAATTTGGATAGTATATCTAGACCTACATTGGACGTTGATCTATATTAAAAATAGAGATATCAAAATATGCTTTCACATGCGGGCCAAGCCCAAATATGATCACATTGGGTAAGTTTGTACAAGAATTTATGCCTAATTTTTACGGGTCTGGCTAGTTTGATTCAAGCAGTCGAGTCAAGTCAATCCTACCAGGTTAGTGAATGTAGGTGTCAAACTCAAACCGCATTAACTGATGACTTCTAGAGAAACCGATAACCGATAATAATGATTCTTTTTTTTTTCATTTGGGTCGTAAAATCCTTCTTCCAAGCTTCTGGTAGAAATTTTCCATTGGTTGATAAATTGAAATTTCACAAAATACCAACAATAAAAACCTCTTTTGAAAAAATAAATAAATATAGAAACGCATTTGATCATCATGTGCGATCTCGTTACACATGACAAAGAAAAGAAACCAGAAAACTTTTTTTTTGCAAGTGAGTAATTCTTCTAGTTACTCACTTGCAAAGTTTTGTTATTATGTCAATAGAAATAGGTAAAACAGTTGACATGTTTCAAAGAAATAATATACGCCTGCACATGAACCTCAATACGTTTGGAGTCAGTCTCCATCCACACACAAGTTATATCAAAGAGTAGTCTAAAAGTTCAAACTAAGATTATTTGATTAGAAATCTTTAACCAGACACACATGTATCATACATGTATCTGTTTAATCAGAATAACATGTTTTCACAAGTCGAGAAACATGACTGACTAATTTCTAATCTTTTCAATTTTTCTTGGAAGACAAGTTGCACAACAAGTTTGATCTTTCTTATCCAAAGCTCTCAAACTATATATCTATCTATCTCTCAAAAATGTGAAGAGTCAGCTAACATC
Source organism: Moricandia arvensis (assembly GCA_905132765.1). NCBI lineage: Eukaryota > Viridiplantae > Streptophyta > Magnoliopsida > Brassicales > Brassicaceae > Moricandia > Moricandia arvensis. Next base: position 31,455 of record CAJHQP010005570.1, on the reverse strand, counting down.
CTCGATGTACGTATAGTGGCCGGGGTCAACTGACCCCTATGAAATTGATAAAATATACAAGTTGTAGACTTACATAAAATGTTTTTCTTCTGGCAAACCGGTAAAAACTTTTTTTGATGACCCCATGTCTTGAGTTCAAATCTCCACATATACCTTTTTGCCTACAATAAATTCATTATGACCCTATAAATGCAAGTCAAGCTCCGCCACTCCACTGTATACGAATACCCTTGAAATCTCGTATTCATATTTTCCTAATAAGTCCAGATCGTCTTGTGTTTGTCTTTATCTTCAAGCTATACAAATTACATCTCTAGTTCTCCTTTATTTTTGTTTTTATAATAGTATTTAAAGACAAAATCCTTCTAATTCATTTTTTATTTTACTTCTAATAAAAAGAAAAATAGCATTCATCTCTATTATACTATATTTAAATATTTCTGTTTTAGAAAAATACATTAGAGAAAAAAATATTTATATTATAAAATTCCTCTATTTTAGAAATTAAAATAGACAAAATACATTAGAAATGATCTAAACTTTTTCATATTTACTAGTTTGAACCAATATGATGATGCCACCTCACCGCAAACACACGTAGCTCGTGCTCCGAATTGCAACAGCTTTTTGACGAAGTGTTCAACCTCAGAATCCTGATTCAACAATTTCAATTGAATTGAGAAAAATGATGTAACAATCTTTTTTTCAAAAAAAAAAAAAGATGCCAAACAATATGTTCTTGTGAAATAGCTTAGTTTCCGTGAGAGTGAGACAGACGCAAGTGTGAATATAACAGCTCGTACGATGTAACATTATCTACACGTGAACGTTTGTTTTGGAATGATATGAGATTTGCAATATCACATGATTACTATTACCTTTTAGTATTTTACAAAAGTAACACATAATATGACAAAAGGTAATAGTAATCATGTGATATTGCAAATCTCATATCATTCCAAAACAAACGTTCACGTGTAGATAATGTTACATCGTACGAGTTGTGATTACAAAAGTAACCATAATATGGACAAAAGGCGCTTCCGCAATTTAGAATAATAAATTAGCCACGTTGAAGCAGATTAAAGAAACTAATCTCTATAAAAATTTATTCATCTATAATTCAACAGATACAAATCAATTTGTCTGATAATGATTATACAAATAAATTCAACATCTTTTTTTTTCTGACTCATCAAGACTTTCTCGAGTCGGAGACCATCACAGACTCGGACTCATGACTCTCCCTAAACCTCTTGTAAATATCACCTTTGTAAAACTTTCTCGTCCTTATCGCTAGACCCAAAGATACAAGCGCTCCAAAGAACGTTACCGCAGCCAAAATCAACAAACGGCAATTTATAACATTGGCTTCCTAAGCAAGTCAAGTCTTTTACATCTTTTCGACTTAGCCCTCGAGCCGTTAACTGCTTCATGGCCTCTCTATCGTAAGCATTCCCGTGACACGAACGTTCAAGATGTAAGATCCAAGCGGGCTAGCTAGCTGTCCACAATTGAACAATGTAGAGAAGTACTTGAGCCCGAATAGTTCTGAGATGATAGCAAATAGCAAAGGAAGCTGCGCACCGAAAGAGAATCCCATTAGAATGGATGCTATGTAGACCGAGCCTGGTACCGGGAAGGCGATGAGAAGGTGGCCTGCGCAGCTTAGTAAGAGGACTAATGTCATCATGAGTGGTCGGGGTAACTTATACTTGGAAAGCAAATATTCAGAGACAAAACCGGAGAAGACTCGACCGAAGTAGTTCCATATGCTAACAAGAGACACAAAAGAGCTAACCGTATGGTTCGGATAGCCCGAGTGATTCCCCCTATTTGTCCGAGGTTGTCTACGGCCCGTTAAGCTTGACCCTAAACCGCAGAAAGTCGCCAAAATAGGATGATCATGGTCGAGGCTTAACATGCTTGTAGTATTGTGTAATCTTCTCCTCTTGGGTGGTGGATCAAAAACCGTTAATAAACAAGATTTCATCTCCGTATGATCAACTTCTTTTGTGGGCTTCTCAATCTTGACCTCGCTAGGCTCCTCCACAGGCAACTTCTTCATGTTCCACACTTCAATCTCTTGCTTAACCGTGACCGTGAGAGGCACAAAGAGCAAGACACAGCATATCGTAGCGCTTGCAGTGTAAGCAGCTTTGGTGAAATGAACTTGCTTCTCGGCAATGTTCATAGCCATGAGGAACAGAGCCAAGAAGATGGAGATGTAAAGGAAGTTGTAAAACACATTGATCTCATTTCCTCTGCCTCACAACTTTCTTCTCTCTTATGGAATACACAAACACAAGCGAGACCACAGCAGGTAACCAAGCGATCAACAGGATCAAAGACTTGGAATCGTTACCGTAAATCGCAAAGTAAAGCTGCGTCATGATTGCTCCACTTAATCCAACGTAACCCTTGAGCAGACCAAGCATAACTCCTCTGCTCTCAGGGAAGTTCTTGACACAAGTAACCAAAGCTCCTGTGTTTGCAAAGTTCTGAGAGTTGGCTCCAATGCAAATGTAGAGACACATTTGCCAAACTTTTGGTTTGGCTACTTTCCCTGTAACGGTAAGCCAGATCATGAAGTAACCGACGAAGTTCATGGCAGAGCCGATGATGAGGACGAACCAAGTGGGTGTGACTTCGGCTATGAGTCCGGACATGACTCCTACGTTAGCTCCGAGATCTTTAAAGAAACCTAACAGGTTCAACGTTTGTCTGGTCATAACCGAGCGTGGATTTGATATCTTTAGAGTAAGTACCGAAGAGATAAGTGGCTCCAGCGCAAGCCATGATGAGGAACGAAGCAAACACCATGAACCATCTTCCATTAAACAAATGAATCAAGAACCGTACGGTCTCGCCGGATTGATGAGTCTCGCCACCCATTTTAGAAACCAGAGTGTCAAGATCTATGTAGATTTGAATCGTGGAAAGATTTGAGTCTTTTGAAGACAATCTTGATCCAGAATGAGAGGTGAAATGATTGAAGTGCAGAAAGAGTCTCGAGGATATAAAGTAGAACAAGAGAATAGGAGAGCTTGTCGACACAGGTATGTATTCGAAGTTTGGGCTGATTGTCGGAGACTTTTGAGTACCATTTGTTGACGCCAAGAAAATAGTACGTAATAAAGATTGACAATATTTATGTGTTTTTCTAATTTTGTCCAGTAAGATAATGATAAGAAGATTAACAGATGTTGAAAAGTAAATCTCTCTGTCTTGGGACAGTAGTTATTAAGAACAGAATTAGAAAAAAAGATGATAGATCAAAGTTCAGTCACTATATGTTTACCAAATTTAAGACAAACTAGAGTGACCCGCCCCTTTTCAAAGGTCGCGGTTTTTTTTTTTTTTTAGAAACTTATTTGTATATTTGTGTTTTGTAATTATATTTGTAATTAATATTAATTTTATTTAATTAATTTTTGGTAATTATATTAAATATGTCAAGTTGCATAACTATATACTTGTGTGATATGAATTTCGGAAACTATTTTAAAACTTTATTCTTAAAGTTGCAACATTATTATATTTCTTAGTATTTATCTAAGATAATTAGTCAAGAATATTTGTACCCAAATAAATCTAACTCGGGAATCGTTCCGAGGAAGTTTCATATCTAGTGTTTTGAAACCCCAATTCCAGTTCCGTGGTTGAACCGGGTAAACCCGATGAACCAAATAAATCCGATTTGGGTTTCTGAAAAAGAAATATTTAAAAACCTAATAAAACACGTAAAAATTACTAAAACCGGTTACCGGTTGAACCACTGGTTAACCGGTAGATGACTTACCTTTTTATTAGTTTATTTAGTTTTTTAAAATCCAGTTTGTATAATTTTTTAATAAAGAAGTTACGTTTTCAATTTTGTTATCAGACAATTTATTATACTTACAACATATATTTTTGTTAATCGGATTACCATAATATTTTGGTTCTTGTGAATGTTTTGTTTGTAAATAAATACTGTGATTTTGAAATTAGATGTATGCTATGTTATTAGGTAACAAAACTAATAAGGGAAAAAATATATATATATTCAAACATTTTAGTTGCTATATGTGTAGTCCTAAAAAATAGAAATTCAGCTATTATGGAACTTCTTGTTGTTATCGTGTTATTTAATAGTATACATTATAGGTTAAACATTTATAATTTAGTATGAGCATATAATCAGTTATATTAGGTGAGATGTTTTTTTAAATTGGACACAACTAATATCAACTGGACATGATCATGTTTTAATAGAATAGATAAATCGTTAATAAATTGGGTTAAGTTGAATTATCTGAAAATGAATACGGATTATGCTGACAGGAAATATCTTTTTAGACACTTTTCTAGTTACATGTGGATTGTGGCAGGCTGAGAAAACAGTTGTTATTATTAGTAAATAGTATATAAAAGTTGCTAGAGATTGTCCTTGCAGGTGTGAACAGTATGTAAAAAGCAGCTAAGACATCTTCTAATAATCATCTCTTTAGATAGGGGTGGGACGGACCGGATATCCGGGGTATTTTAGGATATCCGGATCCGTGACTTTAGTATCCGGATCCGCGTCTTCCGGGTATCCGGACTTCGGATATCCGTCTAGATATTGTGATAACCCGCGGATTACCCGGATTCGGATCCGGATCCGTAAAAATAATTAAAAAAAAAATTAAAAATATAAAAATCTAAAAATAAAACATAAATTAAATATTTATACAAAATATATGAATATATATGATATATAATATTAATAAAATTTAAATATAATATTAAAAAAATATTTTATGTATAAATACTAATATATCAAATATAATTATTAATAAAATTAAAAATTTTAATATATTTTAAAAACACGGATCCGGTTTGATCGGGTTTGGACGGATCCAAAATTTTTACTATTTGGATTCGGATCCGCGCACTCCGAATATCCTATTTTCAGAGCGGATCCGGACGGATCTCGGGATCGAATCCGGATCCCAGATAATACGTCCCAGGCCTATCTAAAGATGCTTCATTTGTTATTTATTTTTTTGCTTCATTTGATTTTTTTTGTTTGTTTTAATAGTTGTTCTTGCGGGGTGAAGTCCAAGTTGTTTCTTGTCAGATCTATTTTCATCATTGGAATGTGTGTCTTATGTTAGAATCATTAGAGGGTTTTTGGGTTGATTCCTCTTTCTGAAGTCAAATAATGATCAAAATTCAATTAGAAATTAAGATTAGAGTTTATACTAACGTATCAATAAGTAATATGTAAAAAATGATTATTTGATGATTTGGTACGAAAAGTGTATGTCATGGAGTATAAAAATACAAATAAGCTCGAGAGTAATTTGGTTATAGCTATTATATATGGAAACTTGGATCTTTCTCCTCCTCTTTTGTTAACTTTTTATAGCTGTTTAAAAAGGATTGTAATGGCGACGTCATCTTCGGCGAGGATATGGTATCTAAAAGTTGTTTTAATGTTCTATCATTTTTACATTTTGGTTGATTACGTCAGTTTAGCATTAACTTCTCTCCAATTTGAGATGTCTTTTTGTTATTTATGGATTTATTCTTTTCAATGAGTCTTTTAAACCACTGATCCGGATTTTTGAACCCGATTTGGAGTAGGTTAAAATCCACTTCCAGCACTTGAATCCTATTAACTAATAAAAACACCAAAAGAAAAAAAAAGCTGAAAGATTACATGAAAGAGAGAAAAATTTTCCGCTTAGAATTCACATCTTAATGTGGGACAGATATCTCTTTGGGGCTAGTATCCACCCTTAGTTCTTTAGAACCAGCTAAAAACTGGAGATCTGATCTCTCAACACATAATATGCTCTCTATTATTGTTCAATTAATTTCAGCCCTATAATCTTGGATCATTAAGATGTAATGGAAAATGTTACTAATATTAATCATTTTACAAAACTTCACACGTGCAAGAATGGCGTGTGACTTTGTTTTGCCTTAACAATCTTGACCATCTTCCTCTCTCAGGTTTACCATAGTAATTAAAGATAAATCAGATAGAGGACATAAGATTTCAAAAATTATGAGAAATTCAGTGGTGTTGGACAGAGCCATACCAAGGTTTATTGCTGCCCAAAGCAACAAAAATTTAAATCATAAAAGCTTATATATTAAATAAATAATATATAATGTTCAAAACTGATATAATACAAATTAATATGGAGCATAAACTTAGAAAAATTAATCTAACAAAGAAAATATTAATTATAAAACAATATTTTGCAAAATTATAATCAATGCTTTATCGTTAAGTTTTCTAATTAGTGTTTTAGATAAAATAAATTAACTCACTTAATGTTTCTTATTTCATATTTCAAACAAGGGTAAATTATAGAAAATTTAGTTGTGGAAAATTATTTAGAAAATACATCAAATCTATTACCGTAAACCAGTAATTGTCTACATTATTTTTTTGTTATTTATGAAATTCACACGTTTTATTTATCCTAATTACCATAGTACTTTCATGGTATAGTCTACTCTCATGTTCTTATAATTTATTATGCCTTTGATCTTTACATAAAATGATGTCCTTGCTGTTTTTAAAAAAATTGTTGCCATAAGTGAATATTTCTATTTTATTACTGAGGCACGGGCCTGGGTGCGGAGAAAAGGTCCAAAAGGAAATGAATATTGGTAATGATGTAGAGAATCGGTGGCAGTAGTAAAAGATTGAAGAAAATGCAAATCTACGATATAAAAAAAAAAAAAAAAGAAAAAAAAAGAAGTATTGTTATAAGATATTGCAATTGTCACTATATCATACATTAAAATAAAATTATTTGATATAAACTAGAATTCTCTTAAGAAACTGTATTCGGTTGAATAAAATTATACCAAATTTTGGTGGCTTCCCATTGGGTTCCCTATTCGAATTGGCCACTATTCCTTGCCGTATACGGAAAACTACCTAACATAATCTGATCAAGGATAAGCTTTAGTATTTAGCTTTAAAAAAAACGGACCAAAGGTTGCACTACTTAAATCAATCTTCTATATAGTATAAGCTAATTGGATACGAAAGCATAGAGAAATCTTATAAATTTAGCCAGTCAATTCCTGTTCAGTCTCTCTATTAACACTATTTGATACGAAGCAAGACTTGATTTTAGTTGTACATACTATTTCCATAATCCAATAATCTAATAAATTGCTAGAAATTTCGATGCCCTCTATCTTTTATTACACAAAACGAGTTCTAGACTGACTTTTTGAAACCACCCTCGACAGAGCGAGAGAAGCACGTGTTTTCAGCCGCCAAGACACATTTTGAAACAAAAAGCCTTAATAGACATTAGTGGTTGTGTTGTTGCTATACTTAAAACAAGGTGGAGGGTTTTCGACGCTCTTATAGGCCACATTTTTATATACTGCTTCTAGCCATATAATTGTCAAGACCGGCTAAGTTTTTCTCATAAAAAGTTACTAGATTTTGACCCGCACATCCGTGCGGGGTAATTTTCATATTTCATTCATATATTAATTCTAATTTAATATAATTTATAGATTATACTTATAAAATCTCTAAAAGTAGCATAGTTTTCTTCTATGATAAATTCTTATTCTAATTTTTATTTATAATAATATTATATTACTAATTACTAAAATAATGAATGAATTCATTTAAAAATATTAAAATCTTAGTAAGATCTTGTTAGATTTTCTAAAACAAATTTTATTATAACTGATTATTAATAATATCCTAATAATTATTGAAAATATTTAAAATGTTTATTTTTAATATATTAATGTAATAATCAAATAGATGTAATTGTTGAAATAGACCAATATGACTTTTTTATGGTAGATAAAATTGTACTTCTCTTTTAATAGAGAATATTAGAAACTTCAATGTTTTTACAGAATAGTCAGTAAAAAAATGTTTTACTAGAATTTTAAATATATTAGTAGATTTTGACTCGCACATCCACGCATGTAATTTTTCATTTTATTAATTGTAAATTTTGAAAAATATGTTAATGTATCATTTCAATAATTTTTCATATTTCATTCATATATTAATTCCAATTTAATATAATATATAGATTATACTTATAAAATCTCTAGAAGTATCATAATTTGCTTCTATAATAAAATCTTATATAATTTTTATTTATAATAATAATATACTACTAATTACTAAAATAATGAATGAATTCAGTTAAAAATATTTAAAAATCTTAGTAAGATCTGTTAGATTTTCTAAAACAGATTTTATTATAAACTGATTATTAATAATTCATAATAATTATTAAAAATATTTGAAATATTTTATTTTTAATAGATTAATGTAATAATCAAATAAATGTAATTATTGAAATGGACCAATATAACTTTTTATAGGTAGATAAATTTACTTATCTTTTAATAGAAAAGATTATATCTCTTAAGAGTCAGCAAAGGTTAATTAGATAGCTTTCATCAACTTGTCCAACTTCTGCTGTTCCACCTATACACCATTCCTTACTTTCCACATTATCTCCCAAACCAAATTTCGAAAACCCCTCTTCACCAACTTAAAACCCTATTAACTTAATTCCAACAATCACATGATTTCAATCAAACAAGAAGAAGTCTTAAAAATTTATCCAAGAAAACCATGAAACACATAAACAGAGAAGAACAGAGAAAGGACTCTGTTTTAAACACTACCTCAAATGGATCTTCTGTTTTTTCATTCACTCTCTATTGTCTCGTTTCCCTTCTTAGTCGATCATGACCAGGAAGACCTTCCTATGTCTCCTTCTTCTTTGTCCCGACCAGACACTCTTCAAACTAACCCTACAACCAAGTTTATCGCTTCTCATGCCGTGTTTGAATCTAAAATCCATGATCACACACTTATCTTTCCCCCTCAACGTCCCAACATCAGAACTGGTATATGTATACATGAGTTTAGTTATGTTTTTAAGGTTTCATGTTTTCTTTTGGTAAATAAAAGTTTCAAGGGCTAAGGGACTAATTAAGGTTTCATGTTATGACAATTTTCTTCTCCCTTCAGATGTATTCAAACAGTTTAAAAAATATATGTCTATGACTTGCCTTCCAAGTTCAACAAAGACTGGTTAGCCAACGATAGATGCAGCAACCATCTCTTCGCGGCCGAGGTGGCTCTTCACAAGGCGTTGCTGAGCCTCGAGGGAGACGTGCGGACGGAAGATCCGTATGAAGCAGACTTCTTCTTCGTCCCTGTTTTATGTTTCATGCAACTTCAGCACAGTCAACGGCTTTCCAGCGATAGGTCACGCCAGATCACTCATCAAGGAAGCCATCGGACTCGTCTCAGCTCAATACCCGTTTTGGAACCGAACCAGTGGCTTTGACCACGTCTTCACGCAACACACGACTTTGGCTTCTTGCTTCCACACCATGGTTAGTTCAAAACAAACCTATTTTAAACTTATTTCCCAATTAAAAGTGGAGGAATACTTTACTATAAATCTAAAAAAAAATTATCACCAAACTAAACGGAATAAAATGATTAAATAGATTTTATTAAAGATGTAAATAACATTTATATTCTTTGAGTTAACTAATCTAGATTTATGGGACGAAGCTTTTGAGTTATGTTTAAAAAACTGAATAAAAATTTTAAACATAAAAAGATCTAATTTTAGTCATTTTAAAAACAATATTTTGTGACTTTTTTTTAAAAAAAGTCTATTTGAAAGATTTGGACTTAAAAATATATTTATTTACATTTTTTTATAAAGGAGGATAGAGCAATAGCTGATGGGTCCCAAGGGTTTTTGAGAAACTCTATAGTTTTGCAAACTTTTGGTGTAACGTTTAAGCATCCATGCCAAGATGTAGAGAACGTTGTGATACCACCGTACATCTCGCCGGAAAGTTTGCACAAGACTCAAAAGAATACTCCGGTAACTAAGGAACGGAGACATTAGGGTTTTCTTCCGAGGCAAGATGGAGATTCATCCCAAAAACATCAGTGGACGCTTTTACAGCAAGTAAGATTACACACAACAACCATACTATACTCCAAATATGATTTAGAGTTTAGTTCTTTTCAATTAATAAACTGTTTACTATTAGGCGAGTGAGGACGGAGATATGGAGGAATTACGGCGGTGACCGGAGGTTTTATCTCCAACGACAAAGATTTGCCGGTTACCAGTCAGAAATAGCTCGTTCTGTCTTCTGTTTGTGTCCTCTCGGGTGGGCCCCGTGGAGCCCGAGACTTGTTGAGTCGGTTGCCCTTGGCTGCGTGCCCGTTATTATCGCCGACGGTATCCGTTTGCCGTTCCCTTCCGCCGTGCGTTGGCCGGATATCTCGCTCACGGTTGCAGAGCGTGACGTTGGGAAACTACGGGGAGATTTTGGAACACGTGGCGGAAACTAATTTGTCCGTCATACAGAAGAACATGGAGGATCCGTCTGTTTAAGCGGGCCCTTCTGTTTAATGTCCTCCGCGAGAGGGAGATGCCACGTGGCAAGTTTTGGAGGCTTTGTCGAAAAATTGCATAGGTCCGTTAGAAAAGATCAAATGCATTTCTGTAAACCAATTTGTTTTTTTGACTACTGTTTTGAGAGTTAATGTATCAGAAATGTAGTATAAGTGATCTGATGAATCTGAGTTTTACTGGCTTTAGAATTGAGATTGGTGAATTGGAAGAAGTAAAGATTTAATCTTTCAAAATTGGAATCGGAATCAAACGTCAGTAATGAGAAAAAAGGAACTAATTTTGTTAGCAACTCGTAAGCCCTTTAACAAAAAAAAAGCTTTGTCAGCAACACGGTTATTTGACTCAGATAAAACTCGTTATAACCCAATGTCTTACGTAAGACCCAATGAAGCTAGTTCCGCCACGACGGTCGTAGATGCCGCCTCTCTAGGGACTCGATTTGACAGGAGAGAACCAAAGTTTTTGTCGATTTGGACCCATTGGGTCGCGTTGAGATGGGTCAAAGTCGGGTTGAAAACTGACGTGTAGGCTTATCCGGAGAGTTATTGGTTGAAAGTGTTGGGTCAGAATTGGAGGAACATGGCCATTGGATCTGAACTGCCAATGGAGCTGTTGTGAGGATTAGGGAAGGGAGGGTAAAATCGGAAGAGGGATGCGGTTTCAGTGAAATTTGTTTTTAACATATTTTGTTTCAGTGAAGTTGAATTGGAGATTTTAAAATCGGTGAGAGGATTGAGAGAAGACGTGAAGAGTGATTTGAGACGTTTGTTTTAGATGATTTTTCTCTTCTCTTTTTCTTCAGTTTTAAAAATGGAGTCTTGTTGTCTGTTTTCTTACGAGAGAGAGAGAGAGAGAGAGAGAGTTGGCAACTTAATGCAAAAGCAATGATTATTATTATTGTTTTGTTATTACGAAGAGACTTGATGACCATTTAAGTTTTAAATGAATGATGAACTTTATAGTGAAATAGAAATACAAAATCTAATCGTTTAGAAACTTAGGGATGTTAGTGGTTATATAAATGTCATGAAATCATCAAAAATATACTATCAATTTATAAAATTAAGAAATACATAGTATTTTTTGTCTAAGAAAATAATTAAGGAGTGGTTAAAGATATAATGTTGGCGTACAGTTGGACTTGGTATTTTTGCAGATGTTGTAAACGTCGCCAAGCTGATGCGTCCCTAGGATGCTCTTTGGTTGATGGGATGATGGATAGATCCTTGCAAGAACGAATCAGAGACTCAAGTCCTTCAAGGCGTGTGGATTGAATGGTGACACAAGAGGGATGGATGATCTCTTGATACTCCTAGATGAATAACTTGGATATGACACACCAAACTAAACACCCTTAGGTCTCTGGATACTACACACCAGAACTCGACACTTTCTAGAGAGAGAGAGCCGTCAAGATGAATGATACTTGTTATTAAAAGTTGGATGATTACAAGAGGGTGTAGAGAACCCTTTAAATAAGAAACCAGAGACAAATCCTCTAGGGTTTCGACATTAAGCAAGAAAAGGAAAGAAAGGAAACTATAGTCTAAATTTAACTTAAGCTTAAAATGAAATAAAAATGTAACTTCTTTGAGTCTTGGACCGAGATAGGACTTAGGTGATGTGTAGACAAGTTGTGGCCTCGTTAAAAACCTTCCTCCTGGAAAACCTCGTGGGACAAAACCAAAAGCAAGGAAAAGAGCACGCACCCCATGTCTTGCCTAGACACTAACTCAGTTTGATGTAGAGATGGCTTGAATGGTGATCAAGACATCTCGGATCAGACCTTGTCCAAGACCTTCTTGTTGTGGATGTGAAGTGAGTAATCCAACAACATTCTCCTTAAGCTTCTTGACTCTGGAACGAGTCATGGGACCTTCAGGAATGGCTAGAGCATCATCACCAAGTTGTTGGTGCAATGTGGCTTCATGTGGCTCATCTAGACTCTCCTTGTTCTCCTTAGTGATCCGGTCCATGATCACATCAAATGCATTCTTCAATGTTGCATCCTCAGCTACAAGCTCTTCAGGTTCATGCTTCCATTCTTTGGTGCTTTCCATGATCACATCATCCCCTCCCTCTTCAAAAAGATTTGTCCTCAAATCTGTTTTACCTACAATAGAGGGGACCAAGTCAGTAACATCGAAGTTTAAAATCAGATTACACTTACCTTGCAAGCCTCTTTGATAGGCATTGTTGCTGACTGGTTTGGATATGTAGAAGGCATTAATCCATTTAGTTCCTGATTCATTACTCAAACCTGATATATTGAAACAAAGCAAGTTAGCACATGAAAGTTTATCAAAGAGTAATAATCTTATCCCAAATTGGTTTTTGCTCGGTTTTGGCTTGTGTGCTGCATCTGGTGGTGCTTCTTTGATGAGGATGAAGCCAGTGACGTCTTGGTGCTTATCCTGATCCAAATCAGGTGGCTTGAACCGCTTGTCTTCCACATGCTTGTTCTTTCTTCTTGTATGCTTCCAAGCTTCATCATAATCTGCACATGGCTCTTTTGACAAAAACAAGTGCATCATATCTGTGTAATGGATAAAAGAACTCTTGAAAACATGATCACTTACCTTAGCATGCTCACCTGGTCGCCATATATAGGATTGAGATGTTTTAAACTCAGAAAAATTCAAAGATAGCCAATACAGGATCACCCGATTTGTAGAACCCATAACTCTTTCATCTGAGAAGGTTTGGACTTGATTCCAAATCGACGTGAGACCCTGATGAGTTAAGTTTCCATGGCAGTCGAGTTTGATGGTTAATTCCTTGTGGTTGTTGAGATATGACCCTCGGACTGTTCCTATGTCAAAGCTGGCGGCTAGACAGTTTCCAAGGTTTGATTGTTGCATCATCAACTTAGCCAACAACCCATTCTTGATACTCTGATCATTATCATAGCTTCTCTTTTCGAAAATGGTAGATCTCAAAACAGTTTGACCTGTACCCACAGCAAGCAAATCAGGCTTCATGTTTTTCTTTGAGTTTAGATAGTTACCCCGGGTTGGTTTCTTTGGAGATTGTTGTAGACTAAGTTCTCTGGTGGTTTCTCTTTGATTTGAGAAGAAAACATGAGTTCTTCTCCTGCTCCAGTAATCACTTCACCATTGACTCTAGTGAATTCTTCATCTCCAATTACATTTTGATAATCTTTGCATTGGTACTGAAGTTGCTGCATATCTGGTGGCTTCCATATCTTGATATGGTCAAGATGCAAGTCTTTTTGATCAACTTCAAACTCCTTATGACCCCAACTTGTTCTAGCACGAACAGAGCACTCTCCAAAGGTGATAATCTTGTGGAAACATTCTCTAGGTCTCCACGAGTAGGTCTGTAACCTTCCAGCACAATCAGATATAAGTTTCTCTTGGGAAAGATCCAAACCGACATGTTTTGCAAAACTAGCAATATCTTGATGATCAGGAGGCCATTTTCTGCGTTGTCTGGTTTGTTGGATCCGTGACTGAATTGGCTTCATTCTCCAGTTGGTTTCATAGTGAAACTCTTGCTGAGCTGAGACGTGCAACCCCTTATCTTCAGAGGATGAGAAATCTACAAAATCAAATGTTGGTGCAGCTGAACTCTTCTTAATCTGTTTGATCTTGTTCTTCTGATTCCAGACCTCTCCTCCAGGCTCAAATACAACATGTCTCATATCCAAGTCGTGTCTTGATAGTTCCACTTCTCTTTTCTTGTACCAAACAAAAGGAGTGAACAGAAAAGTACCTAAGAAGGTCCTTTGGAAATCACATGGATCAAAGACAATTAGTTGATTCATTCTACGAGCTCTCTGAGGTTCCCTGGGTGTCTTCTCTGCTACCATGTGTTGTGTTAAAGGGACCATGACGTTCTGAACAGGCTGCTCTTCTTTATGAAAGATATGGGAGGTTACTTTGTCTTGATCTTCTTGGATAGGCGCAACTGGTGCTGGTTCTTGATGCTGTGTTTCAATGGATGGACGTGTTGTGTTGGTCCGTTTGATTTGCTTCTCCACATCCATCATTACTTGTAACAATGCCTCCTTATCCTTTTCACTGAATAAACAGAATTGTTTATCTTCTTTAAATGGCTTAGAGACTGTCTTCTCCTTGCTGTAACAGATTGGTTCCTTTCCATCAAGACTTTCAATCTTCTTCTCCCACTCAAGGTAGGCATCCGGATCAGCCTTGCCATGGAATGGGGGTATCTTGATCTTCAAACCAGCAAGCTCATCTCCCTGGTTCATCCTTCTCTTTTGGACACGCCTATGTCTTCTTGAGGATGAACTGAGGTGCTCATACTCATTGTCAGTCTCCTCATAACCATCATGCTCTTGGCGAGTTGCATGAGGTCTCTCCTCTCTCCTCTCTCTTTCTCTCCTAGTCTCTCGGTTTGGTGCTTGACTAGTAGCTCTCCTGATGTCTTCTCTAAGCTCTCTCCTGATGTCATTGAGGTTGGTCCTCATCATCTCGGTCATGGTTGCCACCATGTTTTGGTTGAGTTGAGCCGACATAGCCTCCATGAGAAGCTGACGAGTTAAGCTTCTTCTTCAGACTTGGAGACCATGCTTCCTGCACAAAGGTAACCAAAATAACCAGTAAAAGGTTTCTAGGGAACAAGACAAGCAAAAAGGAAAAAGAAAACAAGCAAAAAGGAAAAGCAAACAAGCTTGTCTTGCAAGACAAAACAAAAAAGGAGAAATCGGCTAGAAAAGGAAAAAGGATTCAAGCAAAAAGGAAAAACTTCTAAACTTTTTCCTAATCTCTTCTAAGGTTTTCTAGCAACCTAACAAGCCTTATTATGCTCGTGTTCAAGGTGATAAACAAGCTAAACTAATGCACAAAGTAATCGACAAGAGGATGCATGCGGCTAGGGTTTTTATCTCTCTAGGGTTTCCGAAAAATCCAAATAAGGAAAGTCTAAAATTCTTGTCTAAACTCTTATGCAGTCACGAGCAGCCCTAAACAAAGAGTTCTAATGCTTATTCAAGATGATATAGATGAACACGGATGAAACAACAAAAGAAACAAGAAACAAAGAGGATAGCGAGTACTTCCCAACCAAAGTTGCTCTGATACCACTTGATGCGTCCCTAGGATGCTCTTTGGTTGATGGGATGATGGATGGATCCTTGCAAGAACGAATCAGAGACTCAAGTCCTTCAAGGCGTGTGGATTGAATGGTGACACAAGAGGGATGGATGATCTCTTGATACTCCTAGATGAATAACTTGGATATGACACACCAAACTAAACACCCTTAGGTCTCTGGATACTACACACCAGAACTCGACACCTTTCTAGAGAGAGAGAGCCGTCAAGAATGAATGATACTTGTTATTAAAAGTTGGATGATTACAAGAGGGTGTAGAGAACCCTTTAAATAAGAAACCAGAGACAAATCCTCTAGGGTTTCGACATTAAGCAAGAAAAGGAAAGAAAGGAAACTATAGTCTAAATTTAACTTAAGCTTAAAATGAAATAAAAATATAACTTCTTTGAGTCTTGGACCGAGATAGGACTTAGGTGATGTGTAGACAAGTTGTGGCCTCGTTAAAAACCTTCCTCCTGGAAAACCTCGTGGGACAAAACCAAAAGCAAGGAAAAGAGCACGCACCCCATGTCTTGCCTAGACACTAACTCAGTTTGATGTAGAGATGGCTTGAATGGTGATCAAGACATCTCGGATCAGACCTTGTCCAAGACCTTCTTGTTGTGGATGTGAAGTGAGTAATCCAACAACATTCTCCTTAAGCTTCTTGACTCTGGAACGAGTCATGGGACCTTCAGGAATGGCTAGAGCATCATCACCAAGTTGTTGGTGCAATGTGGCTTCATGTGGCTCATCTAGACTCTCCTTGTTCTCCTTAGTGATCCGGTCCATGATCACATCAAATGCACTCTTAAATGTTGCATCCTCAGCTACAAGCTCTTCAGGTTCATGCTTCCATTCTTTGGTGCTTTCCATGATCACATCACAAGCACACTGCATTCCCCATACTAATATACTATCTTATTTGGCTTTGAATATATCTGTCACTTTGCTTTCAATTTTGTCAATTTTCTCGTTAAGCATATATGAAAATACTATATTGTATTTTTGCCATTACTAAAATTTATTTAAGGAAACATCTTTTTCCAACACCAAGTATCGTTGATTCTGCCTCTTTAGACCCAGACAATTTAAACCCAAATGGTTATTGATGGTATTTCATTATATCAGATAAATTTCTGTTTAGTCATAGATGTCTTTGTATATATTTAAGATGAGAAGTAGCTGAAATATATAAAAAGTAATCAGAGATTAAATATTAAATAAACATACACAGCAAAAAGGACTTTTGGTCAAAATGTTTCAGAAATTTCACATACACCATACCAAAAAAAAAAAAAGTTTGTAAGAAACAACAATGAGAAGAATGTCAGAGGTTATTATCCAATATCCATCATTTAATGCTGTTTTGAAAATATTTTAATAAGTAAAAATCCGACGTGGAATATATTTTGGAAAAATAAAAAATAGAGTGAGGAAGGGAGAAAGTAACCAAAAAAAAAGTGTACGAGACGAGAGTCTGGAGCATAGCATACATACTCCTTCCCTGCACTCTCTCGCCGCCTCTCTCTGCAGTTTTCGTCTTCTTCCCACTCTCTCTCTCTCCCTATTTCGATTCTTCAGAAGAAATATCTCAGAAGCTTTTGTGATTCAGGTTTCAACCACTTACACTTTCTTCTTCTTCTTTTATTTTTTTCCCGCAGCGATTCAACGTCTCGTCTCCTACTTTAATTTTCTCGTCTGTTTCGTTGTTTGTTGAGTTTCTCATTTTGTATGTTTGCAGAAGGAAGATGGAGATGAAATCTGAGAATCCATTGTGCGAGTGTAAGCATCATCATCAAGACGTGGAGAAGAAGAAAAAAGAAGCGGTTCACGTTGTTCTTCATGTCGATCTTCACTGCGACGGTTGTATCGCCACGATCGTCAGATTAGCTCGTTCTTTGGAAGGTTCTTCTCTCCCTTAAACCCTAGATATCGAATCGATTCTCCATATCGCCTCAATGTTTCTTAATAGATAACCTCGTCATGCTTAGTTTCTGCGATTTTCCCGGAAAATCTTCGCGTCCGTGGATCTAATTTCAGAATCATACATACATAGTGATGAATCGATCAAATCTCTCGTGTTTTTGGATCTGTAGATTTTGGTTTGATCAAATCTCTAAGTATGATTCTCCTCTGTTTTTGATTTTGACTGTATCAGGAGTTGAAACGGTGAGAGCAGATCCTGTTTCGAACAAGCTCACTCTCATTGGATTCATGGATCCAGTGAAGACTGCAGAGAAGTTGCAGGAGAAGACTAAGAAGAAGATCCAGCTCTTATCTCCAACCCTAAGAAACAAACCAAACTTAACAACGACACAAACGCTGATCTCAAGACTACTATGGTAACTCACATTTGAAATACATTCCTTGCTTGCGTTTAGACTGATTACTAATGTACTAAGGTTGTAGTATCAACATGTACATGTCTCACAAGGCTTACTTGCGTCTCAAGCAACGTACTTCTTGTGAGATTAAATCATTTGTACATATCTAGTGTATCCAGGGCTCATACGGATTACACAACTGAGCCTTTCAAATACATTGTGTGAGATGCTTGGGACTTACAAGAACTGTTCTTGACTTCTTTTTTGGTTAGATTGCTGTGACCACAGTGAACCTGAAGTTGAACTGTGCATGTGATGGTTGCATCAAGAGGATTCACAAGACTATCTCCAAGACCAAAGGTCAGACCTTTCATTTAATCCAAAGAAGAGATAAACTCATTGTCTCTGTTTGCTTGTCTGATTTTGAGCTTTGTGTATTGGTAATTATTGACTTTACAAAACTTGGTTTTTGACGGACTGAGTATGTGTGTTAACAGGTGTCTACCAGGTGAAAATAGACAGGGAGAAAGAAGTGGTTAGTGTCACAGGGACGATGGAGGCTAAGACAGTGACAGAGAATCTGAAAAGGAAACTGAGAAGACCATCCAGGTCGTGCCCGAGAAGAAGGACAAGAAGAAAGAGAATGCAGAGGGGATCTCCAAATCCGGGTCTCCAGGCCTGCCATGCTATGGTCTTAACTATGGGCTTGGGCCTTACGGTTACATGGGATGCCAGCTTTTTTAGCGAGGAGGATCCCAACTCTTGCTGCGTTATGTGATTTTAACGGGTGAAAAAAGATTGGAGTATATATCAAATATCGATAGGAAGCCCATATATATATATATATATATATATATAACTAAGCATTAACAAATGAAAGAAAAACCAAAGTCAGGATTCAGGAGATATATGTTTTTGTGAAGGTTTATAAGACTAAGTAAATTGCAACATTGTTGTTTTGAGGAATGTTGATACATGACCCAATTTTTCTATATGGTATTTTTCGTAGTAGTATGTTATTATTAATTAAATGACTGTTTTGTAGTATATAATAAGATAGCAAAAATCGGGTGCAACCACTCACCACATTCTGCTAATTTGGTATGCAAGCAAAATTTTGACATATTCTTTCTTTTTTGTTCTTTCAATTCGTTTTTGAGCTCGGTGAGCTGTTTTTACATTAGAGATGTAATTTAAACATTGTTCCTTAGTAATGTTCATCTTTGAGATATCTAATCTATTAAATTTAAAATAGTTAACCAAGACAACTCACATTCATCACAAATCGATTTGTCTCATTCTACTCGGGTTAGACAGTCCTCGAATTTGCAAAAATCTCAAATGATATATTCTTAAGATTATACTAGGATAAAACCTGCGCCTTGCGCAGGGTGAAATATTTATTAAAAATTTATATTTTTATACTGTAAAATCTGATTATTTTTGCAGATCTTTACGGATCTGATTTGGTTTGGTTCAGATCGAATTTTTACGGGTCTGGTTCGGATTGATTCTTATGTACTTTAATTTTTTCAAAAAATTTAAAAGCGGTTGTTGCTATGATATATAGTTATGAAACTATGTGATAAATATATATTAGTCTCACATAAAATTATTTCTTCATATGATCTTATATTCATTGTATCTTAATATAAAAAAATTAAACCTTAATCATAAATATTAATGTGAGATTTTTAACAATTTTAGTAATTTATACTCGTTTTGAAAAAATTCAAAATACAACATATACAAAAATTAGATTTTTATTATATGATTAATGTAATTATGTAATTTGTTTTAATAATAAACAAATAAACAAAAATGATAAAAATACAAATTGTTATCAAATATTTATTATTTAAATCATTAATTACTATATTTATTTTAACCACATTAGGAAATTCCGTAGATTTTATTTAAGGAAAGTCTGAGAAACAATAAAAATATGCGACCAACTATAGCCTAAAAATATTATTTTGCTAGAGAGTATAATTTTTAGACTATTATTGTTGTTATGATATAATTTTTATGATAAGACTTGCGCCTTGCGCAGGGTGGAATATTTATTAAAAATTTATATTTTTATACTGTAAAATCTGATTATTTTTGCAGATCTTTACGGATCTGATTTGGTTTGGTTCAGATCGAATCTTTACGGGTCTGGTTCGGGTTGATTCTTATGTACTTTAGTTTTTTTTCAAAAAAATTTAAAAGTGATTGTTGCTATGATATATAGTTATGAAACTATGTGACAAACGTTATACATTAGTCTCACATAAAATTATTTCTTCATATGATCTTATATTCATTGTATCTTAATATAAAAAAAATTAAAACCTTAATCATAAATATTAATGTGAGATTTTTAATAATTTTAGTAATTTACACTCGTTTTGAAAAATTCAAAATATAACATATACAAAAAATCTAGATTTTTATTATATGATTAATGTAATTATGTAATTTGTTTTAATAATAAAGAAATAAACAAATGATAAAAAATACATATTGTTATCAAATCTTTATTATTTAAAATCATTAATTACTATATATATATTAACCACATTAGAAAATTTCGTAGGTTTTATATAAGAAAAGTCTAAGAAACAATAAATATATGTGACCAACTATAGCCTACAAATATTATTTTGCTAGAGGAGTATAATTTTTAAACTATAGTTTATATAAAGTGCTCTAGAATTCTTTGAAATAGGATTTGGAAGCATACACAAGTGCCACATAGGATTGAATTATTTTTTAATTAGTACAAACTTGAGGTTACATCTTTTTAAAAGATCCTCGATTAATATATAGGGGATATACTGACATGACATGATAACTAACATGGAACTCTTGATTTGAGAAAAAAAAATTATATGTATACGACCAATCAGTTGGCATATCGGTTTGCAATACTAGATATGTGGAATATGAATCAGGTTTTTTGTAAAGCAAATATCAGAATAAACTAAACATTAAAACATGGTTTTGCTATTAATCACAATTATAATGAAATTAACCAAAGTGATCTCTCAAATACGATATTAATAATCTTAACAAAATGTTGAGAAAATACGAAATTCTGAATATTATACTAAAGATTTTCTTATACCTACAATCAAAGACATTCCAAATTCAATTCCTATTAACCAAAATAATATCATACTTACACAATTCTCCATATTCCTTTAGTATATTTCATATTCCTTAACTAATATAACAATATTCGATTAAGTAACCATATATGATTATTGAATGCTAATTTTTAGTAACAAATCCAATGTATTATTTTTACTAACCATATATGATTATCTATTCAAAATGAGAAAAAAAGTCAAAAAAAGCTTGAACTTTCAAATTTATGCCAAAAAAGCTTGAACTTATGTTTGAGCCAAAAAAAACTTCCAATTATTTTAAAATTTTCTTTTTAAATCTCATATTTTATTGACTGGGCCAAATTAGAAACCCAATTAAGTCAACAATTAACTTTTTAAACGGCTGTTAACTAGTAAACAACGTTGTTTTCAAAATTGATTCACAATTTATTCTAATTTGGCCCAGTCAATAAATATGAGATTTAAAAAGACAATTTTAAAATAATTGGAAGTTTTTTTTTTGGCATAAATTTGAAAGTTCAAGTTTTTTTTGACTTTTTTCTCTATTCAAAATACAAAAATGATAAATTTATTTTTCAACATCGAATGTTCTCGGTATAGAACGTGCAACTCAAGTTTCATATTCTTAATTTTTGACATTATCAACTCTATTAAAATCAATGTTTTGAAAACTGGACCGGACACTGACTCGATATATCTACTGGTTGACTGGTTGAACCGGTTCAATCGGTCGAACCGAGTTTTTCTATTTTTTAAAAAATAATATATATAATCATATATTTACATTATATAGGTCTAAAAATAATTCTACATATAATATATTTTCTTTTCTCTTTATTAACTAGAAAAATGAAAAATAATCATAACTCTAATTATATATACAACAAACAAGTAAATACTATGTAAAGCTGAAATTGATAAAAATCAAATGATTGATTATTTAAATTACCGTATTTATTTATTTATACAAGTAAAGTCTCAGATTTTATGAATATGACAAAATAAGAATAATATATGAAATATTAAGTTTTAATAACAATTGAAAATTAAGAACCATTGGATTTAACTAGGTTTTATATTATTTTTACGTTTACCTAACTTAATATTAAATATATACACTAGCCTAAAATTAAGGAACTAAATAACTAATCTATTATTTTTAAAAATAATCAATTCAGTTTATATTACATTAAATTTAAATAACTAATCAATTATATTTTATTTACTAATATAAAAAATAATTATATATGCTTAAAAATTCATATAAATATAAATTGTACTTTAACCCAAATGCAAGAAATAATTTCTTCAAAACTTTTACTAAATACATAATATAACTCTTATAGATAGAGTAATAAATTATATATATATATATATATATATATACACACATATATACATATTTGATAAAATAAATATTAATAATTAGTTACCATGAATATTTAATGATACAATGGAACATATTATTATTGATATTTTATTGAGTATATTTTTACTGATTATCTTTATCAAAAATAAAACTAAGTTAAAAATATAAAACACACTTTAAGTTAGACTTGGACCTTGGAATACATGAATACATGTTAGATATTTTGAATTTTTGTTCTAATTTATATCGTATCCTAGGTTTCATTATGATAAATTTGTAAGTACGAATCAGATTTGTAATTTGTAGATATAACGTATTGGTTTTAGTTCTAATTTGTACCACATCCTAAAATTCATAAAGTAACCATATATCATTCACATTTAGATTATATTGGTTGTGTTTAGATATATCCAAAGTTAAATCCAAAATTTAAAAGCAAAACGTAAGAAGTAAATACTTATTTATATAAAATTGAATATTTAAAGTACTTTTTAAAACTTAATACTTATTTTTAGAAATCATTTCAAAAAATATATTATTAAATATTTTAAATACGTATTTATATTTATGATTATTTAGACATTCAGACCGGTGTTTTGGATTTTTCGGGTTTTTCAGCTTTTGGGTTACTCATTCAGGTTCGACTAATAACATTTCGTATCGTATCTTTTGTACCATCCTACAAGACTCATTCTGGTATTTCTGATATTTTAGATTGAGTATGTACGGATCAGATTTTTTGGTTTGGGTTCGGTTTGGATTTAAGGTTACATATTTTATGTCAAAGTTTACTTCAAATAAAAAAATAATTATATAAATTTTTATCGAAAAATCATCCGCGCTTTAGCTCGGGTTAACATCTAGTAACTCTTAATCACGAACTAGAACTTGACCCGTGCAAATGCACAAGTGTTTATTTTAATAGTATAGACATTTGAAATTCTTCATAAGATAAAAATATAATGATTTCACAAACATGAATCAATATATGTGTTTGTATGATTTGTACTATATAAGATTTGTGATAAATCAATAATTTTTAATTGGATGTAATTTGTTGATAGTTTATATTGCGGTTGGATGTAAAACCAATCAAAATAATATGTTATATAACATATTCGTCAACTAATAATTTTAAATTATTGTAACATATTTTGTATGTGAAATAAAACAATAGCATACATGAAGATATAACATTTTAAAGTTTGTAGTCACATTTTAAATAAATTTACTTAATTTTATTGTAAAGTTGGGTTAATAATAATCCGGTTAATAAATAATGATACGTTTAGTTAGTTTGGTAAATTTGGTTAAAGAAGAATCTAACAAAATAAATGCTACGTGATTAATTATTTAAGTTTGGTAAGTTTGGCTAGAAAAGAATCTAACAAAATACTAAGTTGTGGTTAATTAATCTAATCTATTAAAACTGAATTACAAATAAGAAATAATCCTTATTTTTACTTAATATTTACAAGGAATGCTACTGATATTATCTTTGTATCCAAACATCTAAACATTAATTCTTAACAAGAATTTTTTTTTTTTTAACTAAGCTCATTAACAACTTTTGTCATTTGAATTGAAACTTCATAAAAAATTGTATATGTATTTTCCAATTTTGTATAATAAAACAGAATTATACATATATATAGCATTAAATTAGTTTTATTTTTATTCATATTCATATAAACTACTCAACTATATTTGAACTATAAAAATGATAATAATGTTAATAATTTTTCATTATAATCTAAACTTATACATTTACATTAACAAAATCATGTAACTTTTCATAACAATTTAATGACTAAAATACATACTAATATTTATTATAAATGATTATATATACAAACAAATACAATGTATTATTCATTTGTACGATATATATATAAATCTAATAAGAATAAATTATGTAATTTATAAATTTAATTTTTTTAATCACCATATAATACATTTACATAATTAGGTCTAGGACAGATCAAATATCTGGGGTATTTTAGGATATACAGATCCAAATATGCATTCGTCGGATTCGTAAAATTGTTATCCAGATATTCGGGGTTAGGATATTCAAAATAAAATCTGAATACACGCGGATATCCGAATATGTTTTTTAATTAAAAATAAATCAAAAACTAACTATTAACCATATATTTAGTCTATTTAAAATTATTATTTAAAAAACCTTAAAAATAATTAAAATTTAATAAAATTAAAATTTTAGTTATTTTATATAAATGTATATATAATATACATAGATATAATTAAATTTTAAATATTTAATATCCGGATCCGGATATCCATACCTAAAATTTTACTATCCGAATTTGTACCTCGATGAGTCGAATCCGTAAAATCACTACAAGGATCCCCGAATATCTGTTTTTCGAAGCAGATGTGATCTTGGATCGGATAACGGATATCGAATATTAAATTTCAGTCATATATACAATTATATCAAACAAATTATTTAAAATATTTGACATTTATAAAAATAACACCCGCGCGGGCGCGCAGATTAAAGGCTAATTAATAGTTATAATTAGTGACACAAGTTAGAATTATCAGATTAATGAATGGTTAGTTTTAAAAAGTACTTTAATTTTAATAATATAAGTATATTTCCATTAATCACGAATATATTTATCTATATATTAACTAGCGAAATATATTTATCTAGATAACTAATAGTACTTATTAAATTCATATATTACAATATAAACAATCGTGTAAATCAAATTTGATATCTTTTTAGTTTAGATTTCTTTAAAACCCACACTCGAGCAACCAAATAAATACATCTCATTTACACAGCGTGAAAACACAGTCTTATTCTCATAACAACATAAACATGAATAGTAAAACAAATTTTACTCTTCTAAACACATCGAACGAGACAAACAAATGTCAGAACAATGTATAAATATATAACAGAAACTTAACCAATTAAGTTGATTAAGACTAAAAGACTAATAACACATAATAATGAAAAACAAACACTCACATGGACGAAGAGATCAAACTCTAGTTCTTATGATATAATAAATGTCTAGTACATCTGAATATAAGAGATATAATAAGGATTAATATATTGTCTATCCGGCCTTCTGATTTGGATCCTCCAAAGATAAGTGGCGGATCCATAGGTATTAGGTACAGTGCGTACCATTGAATCTGATATCTGGATATTTATGATAGCTCAAGGATCATGCATAATAACTATTTAAGGGAGAGGATTTAAGTCTAATTGGAAATTTGTTGACATGCATTCAATCAGCAGACGGTAAGATAACACCTAGTAGACTGCATAAAGTGTAAGCTAGCACATCACATATTGTATACGGTATAATATGATCACATGTTGTAGATGATGTAAGCCAATACATAGAAGTATGTACAAGGTGTAAATAGTTTCGTGCCAGGCTCTTTGGGAGCGTGAGGCCAAATGATTTTTTTTTTTTTGCTTTTTTGTAACTTTTCTCATGTTGAACACAACAAACACAATACAAAGACAATTAAAGAATTTTGTTACCTTGTTATTTTATTAGAAAAATAGAAGGGGTGGTAAGTTGAACTTGTATTATATTTCTATGTCAAAATAATTTATATAATGAATTAAAACTTTCAAAGTAGGGTCTCAAATATATGAGGATCTAAGGCTAATGTCTCATTTTTATACAAGGAAAAACTCTGTGTTCTGAGCATAGCATTAAGCAAAAAGTATTTGGAGAGTATTAGCATCTTCTAAATGTTTTTCTAAATATTTTTCAATAACTGTTGATTGGATAATAAGTAATATAATGTTTTTGCAAATGATTTGTCAATCAAACTCTAAGTTACATAGCAGACTACATTGAATTGTAAGTTACATAATGACTAAATGTAAGTTAATGTAAGGTTAGTAGCAGATCATCATAGACCTCGAAGTTGTAAGCTTGTAACATACGGCTGATTTTTTGCATAATCTATTTTCTATATGAATTGCAACTATTAGCCTAATGAGTTTATATTGGACATAAACGAAAACGAGTCCAAATATAATTAAAACAAATTAGATATAAATATTTTTGATATCCTAAATTTTGGTTGTATTCTAAAAGTTCTCTATTAATAATTATTTTGTCCGTAGATATATAACACATCATTAGTTAACCATGTGAATATTTATATAATACTATTATTTAACTTTACTGCTCATTTTGTGGCACGTATTACACCACTACTCTAAATATCATTGCCATCTTTGTGCACCTAATAAACTTCTAATTTATGTCGTTGATTCAATTCACGTACCGTGAATATCCAGCTTTTATGACCATTGATAACGCCCATATTATACTCTTTCCGTTTCAAACTTTTTTTGCTAAATTGCTCATATCAATATATTAATTTATATCATAAATCTATGATTTTCAAAAGATAATATTTCTAATCTTTTTCATATAAATAAATTAATTTTGTATCATAAATGTAACATTTTTCATGAATATCCTTTTTCAATAAAGTTAAAGCAATAGTAATTCAAAAAATTGTATTAGTTTTTTTGAAAGTTACAATGTAATCTTATTTAATAATAGAAAGTTTATAGAAAACAAAAAAGTTCTGTATGTGTGAAACCAATTTTCTTTTCCAAACTTCTATCTCCAAAGGAGTATTTAGTGTGCCATTATTTTTTTGTCGACAACTAGTATCCATGCATTATACGTATTGTGGTATACGCGTGTTTAGAGGTCCTTCCAAGTTTTTGTTACGTAACAACCTTCTTTCATCAAGATATGCTTCCAAATTTCATTCACGGCAAGTATACGCGTGTTCATGTATTGATAGAGTACTTCACTAAAAAAGTACAAATCTATAAATGTTGAAAACAAGAAAATGATAATCAAACAAAGACCGTGTCGGACCAGCCCGAAGATAGGGTGTCTGAGCTATAGCTTTCAAATTAAATTGGACTGACTGGTAAAGGCATTATATGCTCTTTTGTATCATATAAATAATTGAAAAAACTAATTCACGCAACCATATGTCTAATCACTAGGTCATATTATGTCAAGATGGTGTTGTTCTATATGACTTAATAGTCATACAGCTCTAGGAGATATTATCAACAAGTTTGCTCCTTGGACTGACGTTCAACAGTAGCTTTTTACGACATAGACCTTTCTCTATCCCCACATGTTTGCTTGTTAAATACCGACCACACAGAGTAAATATGAAATTCGAGCAAGCTAGTTACATCACGGATATGCTCAAGTTTACCCTTTGAACTAATTTGCAATTTCAGGGTGTGCGATGCAGTAATTATGGATCAAATCTACATAGACTTATATCACACAACACATTATAGTTATCAGATTAAGTTAAATCAATAATAAACAAGCAGTAAATAACAATAAATAAATCAATGTTGTAAACGGTTAGCAAAAACGTTAAATCCAAGTAATCAATTACGTAATTCATAATAATTCATATATTGTACGAAGAGTTTATGAAGAATAATTCTTAAACTCAAAATCACAATAATAAAATCAATCAATTCTTGTAGAAGAGACTATCTATGTATAGATACTAGAATTCCAAATCTCTTTGTGAATTCATGAAATTAAGAAAAACATTAAATTCAGGTTTGATATGTTCATAAAATCTTTTTTACAAATTGGTATTTAGCTCATCAAACTATTCCAGGCAATCAATAGCATTGTCGTGTTTACTATTTATCTTATGAGGTAGATTTCATGTTGTTAATCCAAATCTAGCAATAAAAAAATCAAGATGAAGAATTTTATAAATAACCTTGGCAATTCTACCAATTAGCAATTCATACTTAATCTTACAAAACCTAAAGCTGACAAGAGATCTACTCAAACATGAAAACAAAAACATAAATTATATTTTGAATAGATATCATATATATAATACTTCATTCGTTTTTAATAAATGATGTTTTAGCTTACTGCACAATGATTAAGAAATTTACATTTATTTAGAAAGTACTTTTAAAGATAGAATTTTAAAATCATTCAACCAATTATAAAAGAGACTGTAAAATTTTATTGGTTGAACAGTTTTCAATAAAGTTAAAGTTAACCTTAAAACTTCAAAAGATACTTTAAAATCTCAAAACATCTTATATTTTGAAACAATATAAACCTCCTAAAACATCATACAATCCGAAACAGAAGGAGTATAAGACAAGAGTTCAAATCAAGCTCACCAGAGTTCTGATCTCTCTCCCACTCTAAAGTAACCTTATAGCCTAAAAATGGCTCACGCATAGCTAATATATATCTAAAACACGGGCTGGTTGAATTTTAGGTAAAGTTAAACCAAATATATGAAAATTCAGTTTTCTATTTTTCTCGTATTGAGCTTGCAGCCAAAATAGTCTTTAGTAAAACGGGCATAACATTTAATCTAACTAATAGATTAACCTCAATAGAAGGCATTGGAAAGGTTATTTAATTCTCTATCTTGCGTGTTTCATCCGTTGGTGGGAAGACCTCCATCCGTTTTGAAACTTTTGACGCATTTGCACAGATCTGCAAACTTGGATGTCGACCAGCACCAGCGTAGTGTCGACCGAAACGCTGTCCAGGAGTGCCGTTTCGAGTTGATCTCTTTAGGTTCATGATTCTTTAGGCTCCAAATTGCTGTAAAATCTCCAATGTTGTCAAAAACATATCTAGACTTGAAATGACTCCAAAATGACTCAAAATATATAAAAAAGACTCTACGATTAGAATTATATCATAGTTAAAAACCAATGAAAACTTAATTTGATATGCTTAAAATTACCCTTTGAGATACTCTTCAATTTCTAATTGCGATGTACCACTTACGAAATAAATCCACATAGACTTAGATCACATAATAGATTTATGGATAGGTCAATAATAGAAAATCTGTAAATAACAATAAATAAATTGAGATTGTAAAATGATTAGGAAAATCGTCAGATCCAAGGCATCTATCGTATAATTCAAAATTGTAGTTAAATACTCCCTCCGTTTCAGAATGATGAATGTTTTAGGTTTTTCACACATATTAAGAAAACACGTAAATTTTAGATTATAAATGCATTATTTTTTGTAATTAGCTATTTTCCGTAACTTTTAACCAATCAAAATTTAGTAAACCAAATTAATGTTTTTGGAATCTACAATTTATCATTATTACTTGCATTGAAAATGTAAAATATAGATCTTTTAGAAACAATCATTTTTTTTCTAAAACATGGATTATTATGAAATAGAGGGAGTAAATGCTAACAGTTTAGGATAATATATCTTTCAGTTTTTATTTATTTATTTTAGAAACTCTTACATATGATTTTTAGATTTTTTACAATAACAAAATAAAAATGTTATATGTATATACATATTTTCATAAATAACATATAAAGGATATCTTATATTTTAAATTAAATATATTAAAAAAAATTATAATATTTTTTTTTTCAAAATATAATTTATAAGATATTTATCATATAATAAAAATATACTTACATAGCTTTCATAATATATTCCAAATTTAAAAATTAAAATGATTTATAAGTTAAAATTTTCAAATATACACTGTAAATATATTTACTATAAACATAATTGGACACTCTGTAACAATAATCAAAAGTTGTCATTGCCTTTCAATTTCTTAAATATGGTAGTCCAATGAAATTTATCTTTACATAAGATCATAAATATATTATAATATTAAAGTAGGATAAATCTTAAACAAAAGTCTTGACTGAAAATCTAACTACATATATTACTATTTTTAGTAAAATATTCCAATGCTTCATATCTAACAATATTTAATTTCTGTAATTTTAAATTTAATTACTACAGTTTTGTATATATTCATTTATTTAATATATTTGTACTTTTAGTCTATACTATTAAAACAGAAGTCATGACTTCTTTCATGTGTGATTTTTTAGTTGTATTTTCCCTTAGAAATTTATAAATATATTTTTAGAACTAATAATATATATTTTTGTAATTACTTTCATAATATCTTTTAGATATCTTTTCATTTTATATAAGATCTCAATTTTAAAATTTCTGTAAATATTTTAATTAATTTCGTAATTAATAATAAATTATTATTATATATTTAGCTATTGTTTATAAAATGACAAATAATAATTCTGCATATTTTATTTTATTTTATAATCATTATCTATCATATTACAATAATATTATAATGAACTAAATGTAATAAAATTATATTAAATTAATATATTAATATTTTTTTCATATACATATTTATGTTAAAATAATATAACATGTTAGCAAAACTGGTTAGCTTACTAAACTATATAATACATTATACAAATTAACATATCTTAAAAATTTATACATACAAAATATATTATCTAAAATGAATGAACATAAAAAATTGTTAAAAGGTAATCCATAACTTTGAAGTGCGAGTAATAATTTAGCATAAATTAACTATAAATTAATCCACAGCTTTGAAATAGCTATATAAACATTTAAACATTTACAATTTTTAAAATATATACCAATAATTATAAAAAAAAAATACCTATATATATATATATATATAAGTGAATCAAACACCTGCACAGTTTAAAATTTAGTTGATATTATATTAACAAAATAGCATGTAGTAAATTTTACTTTAGATATAACTTAATTTTTAATATTTTGCCTCCACTGGTATGACATTTTTATATGGAGGAAAAACTCAAATTATATATTGCCTCAATTTTGAAATGATCCACGTTTTAGTAAAATATCTATTTCAAAATTATACATTGTCATATTTTTAATGCATTATTTTATGGTAAATTTCAAAAAAGATATCGTGTTTACTGAAATATCATTAATTAAATTATGGGAAATAGTTAAATGAAAAATTAATTAATTAATAATCCAAATTTAATATATTTTTTTAACATGTGAAAAAAATTAAAATTTACATCTTTTTGAAATAAAAGAGTGTGATTTTAGATGTTATTAGCGGTCATCCATAAATGAATTAGTTTTTTTTTACATCAAATGAAATAGCTAAAAGCCAGAGGAATTTAATGTCAATGGCTGTTGATAATTACGTGCTAATTTCATTTATGATGGTTTATCATGTTTGGTACATTGTAT
>CAJHQP010005569.1:0-45015 GCA_905132765.1 Moricandia arvensis | reverse complement strand
CTGTGATTTAGCTGCTCGTGTCAATTTGATGCATTTTAAGTCTACCCGAATCACGCTCGTTTTAGCTGATAGATCCATTAGGATTCCAGAAGGTGTATGAAGATGTGCCCATTCTCATTAATGAGTATCTTATACCTACAGACTTCATAGTGCTAAAATATAAGCAAGAACCCATAAATCCCTAATTTTAAGAAGACCATTCCTTGCTACAGCTGGAGCGATCATTGATGTCAGAGAAGGACGCATATGTCTTTATATCAGAAAAATACCAATGTTTCGATATGGAAAAGATAGTCAAGAAATCTTGATCGATGGTCAAGGCCTATATCACCTTCTGAATTTACCTGAAGATACGTTTATGATATGTGTTCTAATGATCCCTTTGGCAGATCAATCACATCTCTGGAAAGCAAAATTTTTGCGTTGGATGATCGACCTGAGGAATATGTGAGATGATAGATTCCACCAGAGAAGTAATGCATGTGGACATCAAAGAAATCGACTTATCGACTACTGTTGATCGACAGGCAGAGTCTACCGTTGATCAATGGACGTTCGATGACTGATATTGGAGAAAGGTTTAAGCAACCAAGAATGAGATTAAACCGCTCCCAACTGGAGTTATATATGTCCTCTTCTTTAATGAAAACTCCTATCATGTCATCATAAATTCCGATTGGAATTAGCGGAGAGCAATCACTTCTGGCTTAAAGTTGCGAAAACATCGCAGGCTATCGGATACTCTTTAGATGACATTCCATGAATTTTCCCTATATATTCATGCATAGGATACACCTGGAGGATGAATCGAAATCATCCAGTGAACAACAGATACGATTAAATCCTAACCTGAAAGAAGTAGTCAAGAAGAAATCATGAAACTTCTGGAAGAAGGTGGTCATTACCCAATATCATATAGTAATGGTTCAGCCCAGTTAATGTTGTCCCAAAGAAAAGGAGGACTTATAGTGGTGAAGAATGACAAAGACCAACTGATCCGATGAGAACTGTAACCGGGCACATAATGTGTATCGATTACATGAAGCTAAACGCTGCCACGCGAAAGGATCACTTTCCTCTACCTTTTTATTGATCAGGATGTTAGAGAGGCTCGCATGCCATCAATACTATTGCTTCTCGATGGGGTTTTCAGGATCTTTTTAGATCCCTATACATCCAGATGATCAAGAAAAGACCACTTTCACTTGTCCTTATGGACATTCTCATACCGCATAAATGCCTTTCGGACTCTGTAACGCTCTGCAACATTCCAAAGATGCATGATGTCTATATTCACTGACATGATCAAAGAATTCATGGAAATTTTCATGGATGATTCTTCAGTTTACGGTCCAGATTTCAAAACATGCCTGAATAACCTGTCCAAGGTGTTGGCGAGATGCGAAGAAAAATCTAGTCCTAAATTGAGAAAATTTCCTCTTTATGTTTTAACAATAGAATCTTTTTGGACACAAGGTCTTAGCAGCCGGTATTGAGGTGGACAGAGCCAAAATTGAAGTAATGATAGGTTTGCCACCACCCAAATGTTTAAAAACGTTAGAAGCTGCTAGGACATGCTGGATTTTATAGAAGATTCATAAAATATTTTAAGCAAAATTGTTAGACCTCTTACATCACTCCTATGTAAGAAGTGAAGTTCGGCTTCACTCCGAATGTCTGACAACTTTCAAAGAAATCAAATCGGCCTCGTGTCTGGTCCGATAGGTACACAGCACGGACTGAGTTTACCCTTTGAAATTATGTGCGACGCCAACGATTTTGTTGGGGTGATGTCCTCGACAGAAAAAGGACAGAAAGTTGCACGCTATATACTACGCTAGTAGGACTCTCAATGTTTGCACAACAAAATTACTTGACAACATAAAGGAATTACTAGCTGTAGTGTTCGCCTTCAAAAAAAATCGCTTTTATCTAGTCGGTTCAAAAGTGATTCATCCATACCCGACCAACCCACGCCTTGAGGTATTTAATGAACAAAAAAGATGGAAACCTACACATATAAGATGGATTCTCCTCTTACAAGAGTTCACATAGAAGTCAAGGACAAGAAAGGAGTAGAATATGAATTCGCAGATTACCTATCTCGGATAAAATTCAAAGATGACATTCCTATCGAAAACGGTCTACGCAAGCATAATTGACTTTCATTGGTCATGTGTGTTCGTCGCATGAAGAAGAATCGATCGATTGCCGAAAAGGACCATCGATCGATGATGTCTCTGAAAATAAGGATGAGATGATTATTCCACTTGATATAAATGTCAGATGCGATCCTTCGATTTCCAACAATGATTCCCCTGGAGCGTAGAAGTTTAATTCGGCGGGGTGTGTGCTTTTGAATACCATTGATAGACCCTTGTATGCATATAGTAACTATCTTGCAGCTGACATAGAACCAAAACTCTTTAAAGTTTACCACAAAAAGAATTTTCTGAGAGAAATCCGGAGATATCATTGGGATGAACCCTACCTTACAAACATTGTTCTGACGGCATATACAGACGATGCGTTGCTGAAAGCGAAACATCAAATATTTTGTATCATTGTCAATGGATCAATTATGATGGCGCATTTTTCCAGTTTTTAAAATAGTGTCAAAATTCTACAGCAGGTTTTGGTGGCCACCTATGTTTCGAGATGCTCAAGCTATGTAGCAAAGTGCGACCCCTGTCAAAGGAGAGAAAAAAAAACAGCAAGAGACATGAAATGAAACAGAATTTCATACTTGTAGTTTAAGTGTTTGATTGCTGGGGAATCGACTTTATGGGTCCTTTCCCTTCTTCGCACGGAAACAGATACATAATAGTCGTTGTGGCACTACGTCCAAAATGGGTTGAAGCTGATAGCCACGCTCCGAAAAATGACGATGTTGTAGTCGTCAAACTTTTCAAAAGCATAATCTTTCCTCGATTGTGTTCCACGAATCGTAATAAGCGACAGATGTACCCACTTTATTAACAAAGTGTTCGAAAAATTACTCAAGAAACATGGAGTTCACCATCCGAGTAGGGCAACAACCCTATGCATCCTCAGACTAAACGGACAAGGTTAGAAGTATGCCAACCGTCAAATCAAAGAAATCTAGAAAGATGGTATGCGATGCAACCCGCAAAGATGCGTCTTTAAAATTACGATGATGCATTTTGCGGCGGCCTACCGAAACCACGTTTAAGACACAACATTAAAGGACTACGCCCAACTTCCAACTTACTCATGGAAAAGCATGCCATCGTCCCAGTTGAAGCTAGGCCACACAGGCCATAATGGCGCATCAAAAAACAAATTTGATGCTAAACCCGCATGCATAAAGGAGATTAATACAATTGAATGAAAGCTGGGACGAGATCCGTATCACGCCTACGGAGAACTCAAATTTGTACAAAGAGAAAACTAAAGGCTATCATGACAAGAAAATCATTTCTAGGCATTTTCGTACCTAATGACCGAGTACTCTTGCACAAACTCTCGGTTGACTCTATTTCCTAGAAAGTTGCATTCTCGTTGGTTAGGAACCTTCACCGTGAAAGAAGTTCACGCTTATGTAGAAATTGTTTTGATTAACCCGAAAAGGGAGGACTTCGCAGTGAATGTGCAAAGAGTAAAGCATTACTAGGCTAAAGCTGAAATTCCGCATTCTCAGACCATTCCTCTAGAGATGCCAAATCTCGATTGATAAACTCAATTTTCTCGCTGAGTGGGAGACAACCCATTTGTAAATATTTAGAATTTAAAATCTTTTTACAAATTTAGTAAAAAAATAATATATAAACAATAATAATAATAATAATAAATAACAAATAAATAAATAATATATATAACAAATATACAATATGCACGTGATTTTTTTTTAAATTGAAATATGAGGCACACAAATGACCATTGATCGACGTCCCTATAGGACCATCGATCGATGGAAGAGTGTTGAGTCTGTATAAGCTCGACACGACCTCTTTTCATAAACACTTTTCATAACCCACTCGATTTTGCACCCTCTATTTGTTTAGTTCACTTAATGCACCTATCTTCAAGGCATGTTCTCTAAATCTCTTAGTTTATGGAATTTCTAGGGCTTGAGAGAAAATCAAAAAAATTAGGGTTTAGATCGGTGTTGTGATGATTTTCTTATGTTTGCTGATTTTTATTTATTTTGGCGTTTGCAGATGAACGAGAGACGAACCAAGGCACGTTTCGACGTTGGAAGCTCCAGTTTTGCACCATCGGGACCTCCATGCCGTGACCCTTGGCCCAAAGAGGAGAAGGAGTTGATCGACACGTTTGAGTATTACCCTGATCCTTGGGCAGTTGTAGCTTCGAGAGAGTGCACCCACGTAGTTGTGTCTCAAGACTGGGATGACTACGATACTCTCTACTATAACGCCTGGCAAGGCGCTTCCATTGAGCCCACCAGGTTCGTCAACAGTGATGTCCTGAAGAAGTTGGGGCTCCGGTCTGATATCAGGGATATGATGAGAGGTCTGGGGATGGGAACCATGGCTACTAGAGCATATTCACTCTATCCTGACCTGGTCTGACAGTTTATGGCCACAGCTCGAGTGATTTACCAGAACTTGAGGGTGAAGAGGGCGTCTGAGGCTTATTTAACTTTTCCTCATCATGGGCATCAGATACAACATCACCATTCCTAACCTCTGTCAAGACTACGGTTTGACTACCCGAGAACCTCTCGTGCTCCGTCCCTTCCTTCCTTATACAGGCCGCTTTCTGGGGACTCATAGACACAGGCCAATTCGTGTCCAGCTCAGCCACTGACATCCGCTATCCGTCCCTGCGCAACTTCCTGAAGATCCTTGCCAACACTCTGTTGTGCAAGATGGAGCCCAACAAGCTGAGGCTTCAGGAGCTCACATTGATGTACCAGTCAGGCAGAGGATTGGTTGAGCTCGACGATGAGGTTGTTCCACCACCAGTGAGCGACCAGCAGGTGAACGTGGGGCTATTTTCGCTGAGCACTTGGTGTCCCTGAAGGTAAAAACTTTCAAGGGATCCATCCAGAAGAAGGAGACGGTTGAGAGTCTTTTGACACCCATCTTTATACATCTTGGGATCAGCCTTCAAGGAGCCTCTATGGAGACGGAGATATAGTACATGGATGAGGCTCACTTGACGAGGGCAGGGTGGCTGAAGGAAGGGCACTACTTGTCATTTGTGGATGATGTGGGGCCTCATATGATAGGGCTTCCAGAGCGCGGTGTGATAGAATTCGCCGACGACCCAGCACGCCTTGAGTTCAGACCGTACGAGGGCCTCTTGCGCAATGCACATGTCCGTATACACCGTATAAGAGGGCTCAGGGCAGAGTACGAACCGCCAGAAGGTGAGCCAGCAGCAGCAAAACCCCTCTTCTAGCATTCCCACAGATTCTAGAGATCCCCATCCACGATCACGGAGACTTCCAGATATTCGTGGTGGGTGCATTTCACGCCATATGGGGTAGGATAGCGGCGATGTCGAGGTGCCAGTGTTTCAGCCGTCCACGCACCAGAGCGAGGTCACTGCCAGCAGCTCCAGCACCACCACGCCAGCCAGACTCAGACACCACCGACTAGGAGTAGCCTTACATTTTGCTCTCCTCTTTTTATTTCATTTTCAGACTTATGCATAAACTTATTTTATTTCATTTTCTTTGTTGAATTTAGAACTTATGATTATTATTTCTATCCGGTTTGCTGATTTAACATTATTTTTTGAGTATCTAACAGTGCTAACACAAAGAGAGATGATCAGACATAGACACTTTTTATAGTTACTTGTCAACGGGTTCATGTTATCCGTCGACCATCAATCGATAGTCCTTGTGCATCATCGATCGATGGTGACCATGAAAGAGAGGTACAAGTTCTTAAATCCTAACAATTAACTTATTTCCATTCCAATTTATTCAAACATGCCAATCTCAGACAATTTCAACATTGGGGACAATGTTATTCAAGTCTGAGGGAGGTATTTGATGTCTTATTTCTTACCAACAATAAAAAAATGTTTAATTGAGTCAAAATTAAAAGTTTGGTATAGACTATAACCTTTTCTTGAACAGTTTATTTCACCATTTTCTAGCACCATTCTGAGATTGAATGGAAAAGC
Source organism: Moricandia arvensis (assembly GCA_905132765.1). NCBI lineage: Eukaryota > Viridiplantae > Streptophyta > Magnoliopsida > Brassicales > Brassicaceae > Moricandia > Moricandia arvensis. The sequence goes on along the minus strand of CAJHQP010005569.1, from coordinate 38,892 downwards.
AAAGTAGATTGATTATCTTGTAACACCCGCACTTGCTAAGAACTTCTGAAGGAACCAAAGCTAACCTCCAACCTAAGTAAATATGTTTGCTTGTTCTGGGGCTTGTTATAGGATCGGAATCCTCTTGCAAATCTGAAAGGTAAAAGTACTTTTATTTTCTGATCTTCCTCTCACCTTTCTTCGCCGGATAAACGAACCATATGATCGCATGCACCCCATGTGGTGCAATGGTAGGTTTCAGGGGTTGTTTTAGGCACATGAATCCCCGCAATAATATCAGCTGCATCAGAAACACCAAGTGTTTCCTCTAACAAAGGCTCCCAAAATTCGTAGTCATACCCACGAACCGGTACAGCAATGTCTAGAGGTTGTGAACTTTCAGACAGAGTCTCCACTTCATCATCAATAAGCCAAGTATCAGGGATGTATTGGGGTCCTCTTTGAACATTTCTTCTAGCATCTCATCTCCACGTGAAAGATTTCCGTCTTGAATGGAGACTCAATAGGTTTTTCAAGGTTCGGTTGAAGAAGGATATGTCGAAGGGGAATATAGAGGGCGGTTCTCTGAAGGAGGGAAAATGGACATGTCTTGTAAGAGTTCATCTTCATCAAAGAGGGAAAAGCTTGGGATTCTCGAAGAAGCGGTTGAAGGGGGGGGGGGTGAAAAAAGTGGGAATCTTGCTTTATAGGTAGGTGTAGAGAAAGGTGGAGGATTGTAACTAACTTGGCTTAGTTGTTGTTTGTCTAATTTTGTATCAAACGTGACAAACAGATTCATGCTTGGGTGAGCTGCTAAGTGATGGAAGAAATAGGTGACCGTACCGTCGTTGGTGAGTATAACCGGTGGTGTTGTAAGTGTCGTGGCAAGCTCTTTGGTGTTAGGAGGCCAATAACTCAAGATAGACGGAGGAGCGGGGTCCGTGACAGTAAAAAACTATTTAGCTACATTTTTCTTTAATTCAAGCAAGGCCATTCCAGGCTTCACGGGCACAATCTGTGACATCTTCTTCTTATCGATAACAAAATTCCAGAGAGAGTCCACTCAGGTCCACTCTCCAGAAATGACCATACAGTGATCCACCGTTGGGGATTCTGCGATATGATAAGGCAAAGAATTAGGTTTTTGCCGAACAGTGCAAGTATTTCCAAACATAAGCAAAATGTAGAGTGGATGAGAGAAATCTAACCTTCTTCTATGCAGCAGTAATCGGAGGAACCAGGTTGCATAACCAAGAAAAGTGAAAAAAAGTGATTAAGGTTGAGAAGTTGTTGAACCACGAGAAAGAAAAAAAATAGAAAAGGAAAAATGATGAGTGTGTCTTTATGAAAAGCAATAAATTTGGGACATTAATAACATAAGTACAAAAGAAAAGATCCAATGGTTAGGAAATGAAACATATATAAGTTTTGTCAAAAAACAGAGTTAATCTTGACTCTTGAAATGCCACATAGATGAGTGGTGGGAGTTGATTCCCGCTTAATAATAGATTATTTAGTGAGATGATTAGTTAAAAGTTGACTGGTTTCGTCACGCATAGTTAAAGCTGTTAGGAAAAAGTGTCTATGTATAATAAATTGTCTTATTGTGTAAAAGATAACTTAAAAATCTGTCTTATAGTGTAATTGTTTCTAATTTAAATCCAACGCAGACTTCTGAAATCCAGCTATGAGAAATAATGATAAAACTAGAAATTACGCATCTCTCAAATAGATTTTTTGAATTTTTTTTCACAAAAATAGACTTTAAAGAAAAAAATTGATCAAAATCAACTTTTTATTTTGAAAGTTTTAATTTTTTTAATTTTAAACTTCACATTCAAAACTCCACCTCATAACTCTAAACTTAGTTAACTCAAAAGGTATAAATATATATATTTACACCATTTAATAAAGTTTATTTAATCATTTTTCTCCTTAATTGCTATCTTATAGACAAAAAAAATTATGTCTATTTTGGTCATTATCTCTAAATATATATATATATATACTGAAACTTTCAGTATATAAGAGCACCCCCATTGAGGGTTTATGGGGAGAGTTCACACGGAAATCAAGAAAATAAATAATAAAATAACAAAAACCTATGAACCCCTCTCTCCTAAGGTTCACCCGGGTGAACCCCTCTCTCCTAAGGTTCACCACGTGGCGGCCCGGGGTTGGTTTAGAATTTTTTTTTTTTTTTTTAAAAAAGAAAATCAAAAAAAAACAGAAAAATTTTAATAATAAAAAATTGATTCAAATGTGGATGCTCTAATCTCCTACTTATCTTACAGACATGAGACATCAAAATCATAATGGATATTAAGCCTCCATCACAGGGGGTTTGGGTTTCTGAAACGAGAAGTCACAAATGTTTGTAACTGGTGAAGATCATGTTTTAAAGTAATAAAGTGAAATTTTAATTGTCGAAGAAAATAAAAGATGAGAGAAGAAACTATCAGCGGAGAAATAGAAGAAGAAAGAGAACATAACCCCATATTTGTGATTTGTCGAAACAATCCCAATATATAAAAAATGATTTAGCTAGAGTTTTTAGAATGTCTACATCAGCAAAAAAAAATTGCTAACGAGTCAAAGCAACATGTGTCTTCTTAAAATTACAACTCAAGTTTTGTTCGTTGACGATAGTATTTAGTTTTGTTTTGGACCTTTACAGTTTTTATTATGTTGTCTTAACAAGTGGTCCAATTCACAGTCCAAAGCTACTATGACTCGCCCGTTCCGCTTGGTCTCCCTCCCTCACCTCTGCACTTTCCAATGTTTTCTCTTTGCCGGTTTTCATTCTTCAACGCTTGTGTCCCACCACCAACTCTCATAAAAGGCTGTTATTAACTCCATCATTGAAGAGTCATGCAGCAGTTCCAATCGATTCAATTGTTTTCTCAAATTAGATATATTTCGCTGCGGTACGGCACCGGCAATGCTGTTCTTCCACAACCCTGGATTTCACAGTCTGAGGTTCATTTTTGCTAAGCAAGAAACAATCGTAGAAGATTGTGAAAGATCTGTCTGAAAGATCTGTTTCACACCACATTATGCTTCATGAAGGTTACCTTTGTTTCTTTGTTTCTTTCTTTCTTTCTTTCTTTCATTTCATGGTTTATGCATTCTTACTTTTGATTTGTGTATACACTAGAAACTATCAAAAGACTATGTCCGTAAAGGGCTCCCTTAAATGGAATGACTCACGGGTAGGTTTAATCACCAAGAACAACGAGTTTCTTCAAGCATGGTTAAAAGGTCGAAACATTTATAAACCCTCACCATCTGTCTAAGAATATTAGGCTAGATAATAATTTATAAACAAAGAAACCATACGCAAAGTAATAATTTTTTTTGTTTGATGCAGATAATTTAAAGTATCTTCGGCTAGGTTACTGAATTTGAGCGACCTATTGTGGTTTGATTTACTTTGACAGGAGGAAGGAGCCAGCAGCCTTGCACCAGATTTATGTGCGCACTCTTCGCTCAAGTTATGTCTTGGAGCTTCTTTGTTTACAGCTCGACGATGATTAACCGGGGATAAGGTGGTTGAAATCACATGAAAGTAAACTATTAGTGTATAGAATTCAAATGTGTAAATAAGAATAATTCTCTTATTATTAACTTGAGAAAATAACTCAAAACTCAAGCTCTTAAATCTCTAAAACTCAAGCTCTTAAATCTCTAAACTCCTATGTCTTATGTCACAACTTTGACATCTTTTTATATAGAGATTATCAACTCCTAATCCTAATAGATAATATATCTAAATAACTCATAAACAGATTATGATTCCTAACTTCTCTATTTCGGTAGGATTAGGTCTTATCTTATAACTCAAGTTTTTTTTTACTTCAAACTTAATCCAACATAGTATACGTAGCTTTTGGTTGAGTAGCTAAACCAAGTCAGAAGGAGCTAAATGGATGTCAACATATTTCTCTTTTACCTTTCTTTTGGTTCGGATTCTGTGGGATACTGAACCGCTAGAGTTAATAGAGGGTTCAAGAGAGGATGAAGCACATAGAGAGAAATGGTTTGGAGATAATGGTTCGAGCAATTGAAAACACAGAGGTATGATTCGATTAGTTTGGTTCTGTCTCATCCTGGTTTCTTAACGATAATTGAAGTTGTCTGATTCGCTAAACCAATCTGGTTTTTGTGTATGTCCACTCATTTAATGGTTCTCGATGGATGAGGTTTAAGAGCATCCCCAGTAGAGGGTTTTATCTTTGAAATTTTCAAAAAATATATATATATATATATATATATATATATATATATATATTAATATTAATATTTAATTATGAGATTTCGAATTTTACGGTAAACTTACTCAAAAATTCTTGACAAAAATATGTTGGGTTGAGTTTTTCGTAAAGCTAAGAATACCATAATTAAATATTAATATATGTATATACATATACATGTATTTTGAAATTTTCCGAAGTAGAAATCTCTATTGGGATTGTTCTTACATTTTTATAAGTGGGAGATACACTGGAAAAAGGGTTAGAATCATTGAATGAGTGATTGAGCATCGAAGAGTTAAGCACACATTAAGGGCGTTTAATCAATAAACTTGTAAAGCCTGTAAGAAGAAGAATTAAATATGAAACGAACGCCAATAGTACAACATACCGATTACCGACAATAATCCATCTCTCTAAGATTATCATAAACTTCAAAGATGTTACACCTAAACATATTTGCAAAAGGCAGAGAACCTTAACAGCGGAAACAATTTTAGAAAGTAAAGACAGCTAACAAGCCAAACTTTTGTTAGTTTGCTCACAGAATCAAATTTTACAATCCATTTTAGTATATGTATAAATGTTTAAGATAATTGATTTGACTATCTATGTCACAAAAATACGCTTATTTTTTTTGGTATACATCCGTTTAAAACTTTAGGGTTAAGCGTATTTATGCTGGAGTAGTGAAAAGATGGGTGACCTATCGTGAAATGATAGGTGATACCATGTGAGTGAAGCCAAAGCACAGGGAAAAGTCATGTGGTGATTGCATGGACAATAAACATGACTTTCGAGCCTTAGAAAATTACTATACCGCTTGTCAAACGGGATGGGACCCACAAACTGAGTGAGCGGGCATTGATGGTTCGTTAATCGTGGGCGGTCGGGGTGTTACAAGTGATATCAGAGCTGTTAACCATCTCGATTCTGACCCGAGAGACGTCTTGAGACATGTTATGTTGCGCAACGAGGACATTGCGCTCTGTGAGTGGAGGTGAATTGTAGCATCCTGATTTCTAGTATATGTGGAAAAGCTTAAGATAACTGATTTGACTACCTATGTCACTAAAGTGCATTTACCTTTTATGGCACACATCCGTTTAGAACTCTAGGATTAAGCGTGCGTATGCTGAAATAGTAAAAGGATGGGTGTGACCTATCAAGAAGTGATCTGCAATATCGTGTGAGTGAAGCCAAAGTACGGTGAAAGATTATGTGGTGATTGCAGTGACAATAAACATGAATTTCGAGCCTTGAAAAATTAACACACCGCCCTTAAGACGGAAAAGAACCCACAAACTGAATGAACGGGTATGTGTGGTCTATTAATCCTTGGCGGTTGTGGCGTTACACAAATCCTACAAAATAATAATCCGTCTAAGTTCATTAAGAAGCAACGAAAACAAAGTTTTTATGTTAGAAGGACAAATGTCACTTTCTAGTTTTCTTATATATATATATATATATATATATTGACGTGGCAAGCTAGGAAAGAGAAAAAAATCTCTTTTATAATATATATATATAGATATAGATAAATGAGTAAATTTTTAAATAATTATTATTATGTTTTTGTAAAAACACAACCTTCAAATGATTGAAATAAATTTTTTATTTTAAAAATCTTAATATTTTATGGTTTTTAATTTTAAACTTCGTTTCTAAAAATTTATCCAATAACTCTAAATTCTAAGTTTAGACTAATTAATGGGATATAAATGTATATTTATATCATTTAATAAAATTTATTTTGATCTTTTATCTTAAATATTATTTGAGACAAAATCTTTTAAGATATTTTTTTATTTCTTATAAGATTAAAAACATTTTAGTATTTTTAATAAAAAAATAAAATAAAATAAAATATGCGCACTCCTCATCACAATGCACGTATAAAGTCATCAAATATTAAGAAATTAGCACCGTTTACTTTCACTCCAATATTTACTTTTTAGAAACAAAAAAAAAATCCCAAATTATCTGTCGCCGTTCTACACGGCAAATCTCGAACCTTTCTTCCCCGGCGATTCACTCCGTTATGACTTGAATCGCCGATTACCCAGCAACTTTCACTGAGACCATAAACCCTAAGTTTACTGCAGCATTGATTCCAAGATCCGCTTGAGATTCGTGTTGCTTTTACTACCTCGATTTCGTTCCTGATCTGCTCGAACTGGAGAAGAAGAACCTGCAGTGATCTATTTTTGAAGCCTTGTTTCGATTTTCCTCTGAATCTCAGTAAGATCGCTACCTCTTTAATCCTTCCTGAAAGTTAGGGTTTTTTTTAGTTTCCAGTGTTGTTATTTTTAGGGTTTCTAATTTGGGAAATTGATTTGGGGCTTTTAAGTTAAATCCAGTGAAAAGGGTTTATCTTGATTCATTGAAGAAGTTAATAGCGTAAATTTGTTGAAAATGTAGCTATTTGTGTAATTGTCTGATTCTCTCAGATGTTTAAGTGTAAGTGCTGTTTTGTCTGAAAATGTTGCTTTAAAAGAATAATGCTGTTCTCTTGAAATGCTTGCAGATAATGATCAACTGTTGGTGCTTGAGAGAAGGGTATTAGTTTCCTATTTGGCAGAGTTGCTTTTATATATTTTGGGTGTGGTTCTTCTATCAACATGGAAGCATACAGAGAGGAAGCTCTTAGAGTGAAACAGATTGCGGAGAGGAGATTTGCGGAAAAGATTTCACAGGCGCCAGGAGCTATGCATTGAAAGCTAGGTCTTTGTTTCCTGATTTGGAAGGTTTGACTCAGATGATTGCGACGTTTGAAGTTTATTTGGCTTCTCAGTGTAGAAGCGGCGGTCAGATCGACTACTACGCGGTGCTTGGACTGAAACCCTCTGCTGGGAAAAGAGACGTGAAGAAACAGTACAAGAAGATGGCTGTCTTGCTCCATCCGGACAAGAACAAATGTATTGGAGCTGATGGTGCGTTCCATCTCATATCTGAAGCTTGGAAATTCTTGTCCAATGAGTTCAATAAAAGCACTTTCTATTACAAAAGAAAGAAGCATATCGACTCTGCAGTGGTTCAGAAGCACCACATGCCAGGGACTGTTACGGGAACTGCAGCGTATGATCGGTTTCCATCATCATCAGAGAGACTCGACACTTTCTGGACTGTATGCACCTCTTGCAAAGTTCAGTATGAGTACCTGAGAAAGTACGTGAATAAGAGGCTTTCGTGTAAGAACTGTCGCGGAGCATTTGTAGCTGTAGAAACCGGTCCAGCTCCTGTTAGTGCACCGTTTCATTACACGTCTCCATCTCATGCGCCTCCTCTTCATAGTAATGGCTATAGCTCACATAGTTACGATGCCGTTGCACGCATGCCCACAAATTCCACGTATCTCTTGGGCCACTATCCTGCGCAAGGACATGGATATGAATATGCTACGACTGGTTCATATGATTGGAGCTCATCATACCCTGAAACAACCTCCCCAGGGAATCTTGATTTGAAGCGTGTGTCCAACGGGTATCCTTACAAGCACACCCAATCAGTAGGGATAAATAAGTTAAAGATGGTTCCAACGGTTCATGCTCGATAAAAACCAAACCAGATGGTCTGATATATGCTAGCCCGCCCGGCCTTTCTGCTCATACGGCTGCAGTTAAGGTGGGCAGACCTGAGAAGAAGAGCAAAGTACTTATTGAATCGTCTGTTAATGGATTTGTTGAGAACCCTTTGATGAGATCTGCTTCAGTCTCAAAGACAACAAATGTAGATTTCAAACTTCATGGTTCAACTAGGCGGTGGTCTGCTGCATCAGTATTGGATACACGGAAGCCATTACTTCAAAGGCAAGAGCAGAGATTAAGCAAAGACTGGATATCATAAGATTGGCTTCAGAGGCTGCAGCGGAGGCGATACTAGCTGGTGAAAAGACTGTTGTTAACTCCTGTAAGTTGGGAGATGTTATGGGGCGCAAAACCAGTGGGCCTATAACGGTTCCAGACTCTGATTTCCATGATTTCGATAAAAACAGATCCGAGGAGTGCTTTGAGCCAAGACAGATATGGGCAATCTATGATGAAGATGATGGCATGCCACGCCTGTATTGTGTGGTTAGAGAAGTGCTCTCTGTTGAGCCCTTTAAGATTGACATAGCCTACTTAAGCTCCAAAACCGACATCGAGTTCGGCTCGGTGAAATGGGTTCAGTGCGGGTTTACAAAGTCCTGTGGACATTTCAGGATACAAAGCTCTGACATAGTTGAACAGATTAACATCTTTTCGCATCTTTTGAGAGACAAGAAGACAGGGAGAGGTGGTTGTGTTCGAATCTTCCCCAAAACTGGGGACATATGGGCTGTCTACAAGAACTGGTCAGTAAACTGGAATGAATCAACACCTGACGAAGTGAGGCACGAATATGAAATGGTTGAGATTCTTGATGAGTATACTGAACAGTATGGTGTGTGCATTGTGCCTCTTGTTAAGCTAGAGGGCTACAAAACAGTGTATCACAGGAGCGCGAGGGAAGACGGTAAGAAATGGATACCGAGGAGCGAGATGCTGCGGTTTTCACATCAAGTGCCGTCTTGGTTTCTCAAGATGCAACTAGCGACTTTCCCGGAAACTGTTGGGACTTGGATCCGGCTGCAATCCCCGAGGAGCTGCTTCACGTTGGAGCAGAAACTGATTGATTCCAGTGACCCTGCAGGAGAAGGAAGGTTTCAGATTTAGACCAAGTGTAATAGTTGTATCAGCGAAGACTAGAGATGTAAGAGAGACTGTTGACACGCAAAAGATTATGTTTGGTTACTAAAGCTGTATTAGGTGATTTTCAACGAGTAAACAAAGCGTAGTTGGTTTTTGTTTGCTCTCTTCTTTCCTTCTTTGCATTCGTTCTTTATTGACCTTAGTGATGACCGAAATTTACAGTGCAGTTAAAAAAGTAAAACTAGCAATTTTATCCTTCCATTTCTTATCACTTTTGTTTTTTTTTAAAGTTAGCTAAGAAAGGATTTAGGACAAATTTTTCAAATAGATATTTTTAAAGTTGTTGTCACAAAAATAACACTTAAGAAAAAAATGACCAAAATAAATTTTTTTATTTTGAAATTTTTTTAATATTTTAAATTTTTATTTAATTATAAACTTCACCTTCAAAATTCAATCACATAATTCTAAACCCTAAATTTAGATTAATTAACCAAAAGTATAAATATATTTTACGTCTTTTAATAAAATTATTTTAGTTATTTTTCATTAAATGCTATTTTAGAGAAAAATAATTTTTAAAATTCATTTTGGTCTTTATCTCAAGATTTTATGAAATACTAATGTAAGAGAGAATAATGTCCCTGATCTCCAAATGGAAGTGTTGTAAACAACAAGAAAAAAAAGTCAAAGAAAGCTGCATCGAATTGTAACGAATTTTGTATAAATGTAATTTATGTTGAACTCACTATCACTATACACATACTATAATTTCTATTTCATATATAAACGAATGAATTTGTTCATTGTAATACACACTTTCTCTTAATCTATCTCGAATTGTTTTTTATATCACTATCATGTATTTCACCAGCGCATGTAGACTAATTATATTACGGAAGTTTTTATTACGATAAGTTACCATTTATGATTATAAAAATCAAATCGAACATTAAATTATTTATATATGATAATTGTTCATCATATATGCTCGCTATTGCGTTAAACTTTTTGTAAACACTTACATATTATAAATAATTTGGAAAATCTCTATAAGAACTACATTCATTTTTTGCTTGATTAGTATTGAATTGTTCATCATTCTAATTTTTATTTATTTCACTTTCTATGATTAAAATATTATTTTGGACAACAACACAATAATACGAATTATCTTATTTCTTTTAAAATACATTTTTATTGTCTATTTTTTGTTTCTGGATAATTTTATTATATTAATTTATAATCATTATTTAATATAACTTATATCATTATCAAATCTAATAATAAATAAATCTTAAATTTTTAATACAATTTTTTTAAGTTATATATATTATATACCTATGTAGCTAATTATTTATGGTAGCAACAACTTATACCACCCTAATTTTTAATCTAAGAATCCAAAGACGAAAAGTCACTTTGTGAATAATAATATAGATAAAATGAATTTTTGATATATAAAGACCAACAATGTCGTTAAAAGTTCTGTTAAAATTATCAAATACTAAAATTATCATTAATCTATCAATAGATAATAAGTAGAACAAAAATAATATAATCTAATTTTTATCATGATATCCAGAGGCGAAAATTATTTTTCAAATAATAGTATATGTTAAGATATATAGGCTTCCAACTTAAAATTAATTGGTGATGAATGGAGTGGTCCATCTATCTTATATATTACTAAGGATCTCTTCCAACTTGTGATGTGAGACACTTTGTGTCAATATGCACCTGCTAGATGATGACTATTTGAGCGTCAATCTTGAAATGTTTGGGCAAAGATCGAAGAGGATCGGGTTGAACTTTGTGGATCAGGGGCTCTAATACCATTTTAAGATAGATGAGTTTCTAACCTAAAAGCAATTGGTGGTAAGTGAATTAGCTCATCTATCTTATACATTGCTAATGATCTTTTTCAACCACCAAAAAGCGTATTAAAGACAAAAGTCTCACATTGAAAGGGATCATTAGCAATATGTAAAATAGATAAACTAATTCATTTACCACTGATTTGTTTAAGTTGGAAGTCTATCTATCTTAACAGTATATCATATAATAAATAAATTATCTCTTTTCCGTGGATATACATTTTTTGTTTACTTCTATTTTAATAAAATTATAAATATTATTATAACACATTGTGTTTTCTAATCTGTAATCACAAAGGTTTCTTGATCCCCCTCGAGGCTGGATGGTAGAATATTGTGACCGTGGCCTCTCTCTAAAGGAAAATACATACTGGTTTGCTAAAAAGAATCCTTCGAAAATAAGCATTCAGTATGGCGTCACTGTTCCTTTCTTTGCTTCCCCTAAATAACTGTATCCAGAAATCTACACAAGTTTAGAACATAATTAAAGTTAACAACAGAGGAACTATCTATTGACAATAATCAATGACAAAAATATTGATTAACTCATTTGGAAACTGTTCACGTTGTGGCATCGCTTCTTTCACTAGACTTGCCTCCATCTCCATTGTTATACTTTCACAAGGCCATTTTGCACTGTGAATCACATCTGCCGCCAGTAAATTCTTCTTTTTAATTATGTTCTTCTTCACTAGTTGTCTGCACAACTTGACTGCCATGGTTCTAATATCAAATTTTCAAATGTAGCATTGTTTGTACCAGTATTGTTGTCGTATCATAATTTAATTTCAAACTTGCGTATAAAAATTCCAGACAATGGAAGATAAAAAAGGTATCTTTAACATTAATTTTCACCAAACTAGATATTTTTTTCTTTTTTACCAAACTAGATATTTGTATTGGTCCCATATGTAGTGATATAATTTTATAGTTGCACTTTCATCTCGTAGGATATTTTTTTCATCCTTTAATTTAGCTGATTCTTTATGACCATATGTATGTTTGATCTCTCTAATTCAACGAACAATATATATATATATATATATTTTATATTTTCCAAATAATCATATGGACGAGAACTACGTTAATTGATGGAGACAATTTTTAAAATTTGTAGAAAACTAGCCACATACATTAAACCTTGTTCTTTAAAACTAGAATGATTATGATAATGTACAATGAGATACGATCTATCAGCATAATAAATCTGATAAGAGAGAACAAGCAAAAAAAAAAAAACAAATGAAACATTTTTATGAAGTTTTGAATTAATTATTATAACCACTTGTACTTTAATTTTCTCAAGCTGCTCAGCTCATGTTGTAGTTGAAACAAACAGCTTGTGTGTTTCTCTGTCCCCTCTTTTTCTCTTTGGTGTTATTGCTGAAGATTCTAAAGTTGCCATTGCAAGAACATTATTTAAAAAGAAAAAAAAACTTCTCTTTTTGCTGACTGATGATTATTAGATCTTTGTGAAATTTCCTCTAACCTTTATGCTCCTATCTTCTTCTCTCTCTCTTTTGGTTAGGTATTTAATCTCTTCCTCTCTATGTAACTGTCGAAATCTCCTTCCCAGAAAGGGAAGAAAATGGACTCTCTGGTAGATTCAAGACTTGGTTGTCCAAAGGTTCACAATGGATTCTCCTAAAAAAAAAGAAACATCACATGATCAAAACTCTATATGTCTTTTAACTGTGTATTTTGTTTCACTGCGTACCGATCAATGTCTTGGTAGTTAGTGGTTATGTTCAAGACATTATCTTCGGTGTTCAAATACTCCAGCAGATAGCTCAACCGTCCCGCTTGTTCCTCTTGCTCCGCTACAAATTTAAAAACATCAAACAATTGAAACCGATTGTATTATCTGATATATCAGCTAGCTAGGGGGTATAGTTACCATCTGATGTTAGCTTAAAGTCACCGGAGAAGCCTAGATAGGAGTAATTAGTAGGTAATGATTTTGAAACCGATTGTTCATGTTCCTCAAGAAACTGCTTTCTCATTAGTCTTGAGTTCTCACGTACACGCACTGGCACTTTAAAAGACCAAACAGGTTAAATGAAACTATAAAACCAATAGTATGTAATTGATATTTGATAAGTTACTAACATGTGTTCATCTCCATGTCTCTGTCAATGTACTGAGAGCCATACCGCATCCCGTGAAGAGGCTTGTTATTGTCAAGATATCGACTAGAGCGTGATTTTTCACGGTAAGGTTTGACGAGAACACGAGCCCCACAGATGAAATGAGGATTGCCTTTAGCAAGAATGAGTTTGACGGTTTCGGTGTAAACGAATGTTACAAATCCAAACATTCTCTTCTGTTGACAAGGGATCCTCACATCTTCCACAAGTCCAAACTTGGAGAAGTAGTTTGAGACATCATGTTCAGTGAAGCTACTCTCTGCTGGAAACGTCAAGTAGATCTGTTTGGAACCAGCAAGGATCGCTCCGTGTTCGTTTCTCTCTTCCATGTATTCCACAAACTTTGATACATCTTCTGCTAATATAACTGAATGCTGCCCATGAGGTCTGAAAATTCAAATTATAATTTAGTTAAATAAGAAAACATTTGATGGTTGAGAACGATTTCAAAAAAAACAAACTAGCCAAATGTGCTGGCTGGGTTAGTGAGTGGGCGAAGCTACGCTTGTAATAGTTTGATTTCAATTTTTTGTTCAAAATAAGTTTGTAACCGTATCTGATTCCCGATTCATTGGGCAGATTTTTAAAAAAGAAACAGTAGATAGACCAACGAACCTGTCGATGAGACGGATGGTGTTCTTCAAGCGAGCAAGAAGCTTGGTGAGGCTATAGCCAGCTTTGCCATGTCTTTGTGACTCAGTGAGATAACCTTCAGCTTGAAGGGTCCTACCGTATTTTCGAAGTACATCATTGGCAATGAAGCAATGGAAATAGGAGCGCCTCTTCTTGATTTAAGCAGTTCAATAATCTCTCCTTCAAGCTTCTCAAGTGATCCAGGAGAAACAACATGATCATCATCACTTGAGTTGTTTGGAATATTAAACATCTGAGAGAAACTCTCTCTCTCCGGTATGATCTGCCCGTGGAAGTAGCGGCAGTTGTTGCCGTGTTTGCAGAACCCTTTGTTGAAGTAATGACATATTTTGACCGGAAACTCGGGCAAACTCGGTGATCTCCTGCTCGTTCTCAAAGGCAAACATTGATGATCTTGAGAGAAGAAGCCAGGGCTTGTCACTGAATCTTCAAAATTCAAGAACTGGATATTGTTCTGTAATGAATCAACCTCCCAGAAACCGGTTCTCAAAGGAGGAGAACCCGTGAAACTACGGATAGGAAGATGATCAGAAGAAGGGCTGTGGTAACGAGGATCTTTAGCTAGTTCGCATTTAACGAAGTTGATCATTGAAAGCATCACAGAATCAGGACAGAAGGCGAGACGGATCATGTCGCGGTCACCATGGTCTTGCATCAACAAGAGATAACCAATTATTTTTGAAGCATTTTCAGGTTCTAGTTGTTGGATTCTGTTGTGCACAACGTTCATTGATTCTGTGAAATTCATCTCTAAATGTCCTCTGCCAAAAAAAAACAAAATCACTCAAATTGTGCACTACTTCATTATTATTGCACATCTTCTTTTTTTAACTCAAAACACTTATTAGATTTGAGTCATGATTATACAATCAAAACAACATTTTAAACCATTCGTTTGGTAAAAGCTATAAAAGTGATTCAAAAAGCAGGAAAATGAATTACCTGAAAGCAATAAGGAGAAGAGTCTTCTTTTAAGGTAAACGATGAAGAACAAATCAAAAGAATTTTAGATGTGTAACCTTTTAATGGATCTGTTTCCTACATGTTCATAGACTCATGTACTTTCTCATGGACAAGTTTCTGGTAAATGAAAATGAATGTGTCAGATAATAAATATCCAAACAGAGGTAACGATCTTTGTTCATATTAAAAAAAAAAAAGACACTGGACATAAATTAATCATAATTACCAATGCTAATGAAAATTGTAGTCAGTGCCGGCGCTGAGGACAAACCTGGATTTTATGCTTAAAAAAATGAAATATGATTTGGTCTCTGTGAAGGAAACTGAAAAGCTTAAATTGAATAAATTAACTCAAGACCGTGAGAACCACAAACGAAAGAGAAAGAACGTAGAAGACAACAAATGGGAGATCGTGCAAATTTTTTAATTTATCATTTTAAACTTTGCAGACTTACAGTAACTGTAAAACAGATAAGATCTCTCAGAGACTCTTGGGGATGGTTGAGAGAATAAACGATAAGTCCTACGTACAAATTAATTTGTTTTTTTTTTCTAATATACAAATTCTTGTTGCGAGTTGTTTTTTAAATAAATAACAAACTTTTTGAATTTTCTTCGTTTGACAACTAGTTCCGTTCCATATCGTTACAGCAAATATCGGGACTTAGTTGGAGGAATAATTAAGCTGGAGATTTCGGACATTTTAATTAGGTGATATAACGATTAAAACTAAACTAAGGCTTTTAATTTTTACTAGGGTGGTTGCACGTAAATTTACGGATATAAATATTATATAAAAATATATATTGTATATAATATTATAATTTTTGGATAATAACTAGTAACATTAAAAAGATAAAATTTTAACTCTAGATATTTTGAAATCTAAAATCCCAGGTGTTATTTTTTTAGAAGCATATGATTTAGAGATAATTTAGAAATATTAATCTAAATCGCTAAAATATTTATAATATTTATTTTGATCATAGAATTAACATACTCATTATTATGAATCTAAAATATATTTAAAAACATTTTATAATCATTACATTATCTTATCTATTGCCTTATTTAGTTTTAATGCAAATTAATTTTCAGTTTTTAAATTCTCAAAAATTTGATGCAAATAACTGATGAATATTTATATAGGCAATTATCACATTAACCTATTTAATACATATAATGCATCATATTTAATTTTTTCTTATTTCTCACTTTATCATTTTTTTCATCACATTTTAACACGCATTGTTAATGTCATCTTAATTTTCTTACATACTTTTTGTCAAATATTTTTATCCCTCTCTAAATATTAACATAATACATACAATTAATCAATCAAATACCCATCTAATAATCTCTTTTGAATCTTCATATTACCTTATTTACTATACTATGCTATATTTGACTTAAACTCAAAATATTTTATAATTGTAAATCTCTCACATGTTCCGTTGAATATAATCCATTCACTCTTCAAAACTCATATATTAAATGACTAACGTATATATTTTTCAAATTACATTGCAATTACATACATTTATATAAACATCTAATTATCACATTACTTTAATTCTTTTTGAATTAAAACAATAAAAATTATATTGGAAATTTCTATTTTCTCTCCAAATATTCTATTTTTCTCCTAAAAGATTTATATGCTCTTATAAATAATTTTAAATTTCTGATAAAATAATTTTAGAAACTATACTAAATAATTTTTTTTTAAATTATAAATGATTTATAAATAATAAATGAACTTATAAGACATTAATAGTTAAGATATAGTTATATACGAATATAATTCTTTATTTAAAATATAAAATTATTACAGTCATTGTATAGAAATAATTTAGTTTATTATATTATGTAATTTATAACTATAAAGAATTATTTAAACATTATTACTTTTTTCTTGAGCATTATTTCTAGTTTTGCTTTTTATTTTTAGATCTAATTTTAAATAAAATCAAAAATCATTAACCAAGAAAATATAATAGTATTCTTAAGACTTCACCAATAATGGACATTAAAAATCACTTAAGTAACTTCTCGTTTAATATATAATTTCAAATTTTCTTTTATGTGTTCTTATAAACAATTTTAAAATTTTGATAAAATTATTTTGGAAGACATAATAAATAATTCTTTGGAATTTTTACAAACCCTTATAAATGATTTATATGTCATATATAGACATTATAAGACATTAAATATTATTATAATATTATATGTATGAATCTAATTCTCTATATAAAATATTTTTTTAACACAATGTGAAATTATTTACATTGATATCTATTAAAAAATTATTCATTATTCATATAGTTTAAAAATATAAGAAAGAATTGATCAAATAGTATTATTCATTCTATAATTTTGATAATTAGTTACCATAAATTAATGTTTACAATATCATTTAAAATATTGAGAAGTGATATTAATTGGTTAAAATTTTACGTTTTATTTTAGACATAATTAAAATAATTAAAAATCATCGACCAATCAAATTATAACAATTTTTCAAGACTTCGCGAGGGATTGACACGTAAGCAAAATTCAATAAAATTATTTTTCAATTAATATATCGGAAGAAGTTACAGTAAGGTTTCTCAACCTACATTGTGTTTATTTTTATTTTTTTCTTATTAACTTGGAGTATCTTGTACCTTTAGAAGTAGGGATGAACATAAAATCCAGAATTCAAAATCTATATCTTAACCAAAAATCCGATCTTTTATCCAACTAGAAATGTAAAAAATACCCAAATAGATTTTAATAGGGTGTTATAAAACATATACAAACCCAAAGTGTTATTAATCGAACCCAAATTTATAACCCAAAATATCTGAATTTAATAGTCGATATAAATATTTGAAATATACATAAAACAAAGTATTAAACCTTAAATAAATACTTTAAATATCCAGTTATCTATAAATAAATACTTCATAATTTGAAATAACAAGGCTATTCTAGATATAAGGTAAAACATATGGTTTATAAATTATGTTTGTTTTCAAGATTTATTTAACCATTTTTGTTATTTTATCAACTTATGTGTTTAGTTAATTTTCTATTCATTTAAGTGTATTTTTTCTAAATTTGATCTCTCATTATGGATATATCTAAACTAAACTGATATAATCCGAATTCGAACAATATATGATTATTTTATGGATTTTAAGATATATTACAAATTAGAAGTGAATCTGAAGTGATATTATCCGAACTTGACGCATAATTATAAAATAAAATAAAATGAACTTAACAAGGTGAACTCAAAAACCCGAACTTGACCCAAATCTGAACGGGATAGCCGAATGCCCATGTTTAATAGAAGGGTTCAGACTAATCTTCAAAACAAGTGCAGTCCACGGATATACTATTTATCTAAGTATTTAAATGAATCATAAACCATGGATTCATATCTGCGTGGCAAACACATGTTTAGTGTTGTGAGATTGATTTTAAACCTAGGTCGGGCTCGCCATATTTATTATTATACATTAAATGAAAATATATTAGTATATTTTTTTTTTTCGTGAAATGTGTCAAAGTGACATTTTTGAGAAACGGAGTGAGTATAAGTATATAACCTTTACTTTACTAAACCGATATCATACAATTAGACGTGATCAAACCGAATTTTAAAAAGTGTAACCCAAACTAAATACAGCTACGTGAAGCGAATACCATTAGAGTTTGTATATTTGTAGCCGATGTGTTGTATTTGTAATATCCTTAAAAATCTTACCAAGTTTGTTAAGCAAATTTATAATATAAGATCTTACCAAATTTCGGACAAAACCAAAAAGATATAAGCATATACCAAATATTTGAAAACCTCGGCATTTTAAATAGTTTGGGTTTAGATATATGAAGCCTAATTTAATTTCTTAAATATAATGATTTTTTAGTATATAAATTTTTTTAGTTTATTTTTATATAAAAATATTTAACTTAATTTAATTATTTTGATAATTTTTGTAAAAATAATTTTTTTTGCAAAAATATAATCTAATTCATAAAATGAAAAAAAATAGTTAAGACTGTATAATACTTTAAATAAAAAATTATTAATAAATAATTATAGTTTGACCCGCGCAACCGCGCATATGTTTTCTTAATTTGTATATCAAATTTGTTATTTCTCAAGTTTTTTCAATCGTTTGTAAGTTATGTTAGATCCCCAAACATACTTTGGGTAGAAATCTATATTTACAACTTCATACTATAAAGATTGGATTATATAATTAATTATTGTATTTTTCAATATTCGATATTTTTAGTATATTTTTAAAATATTATTATTTTTAAAATTTATAATGTACTATAGCTATTTTATATTTTATATTTGATAAATAAAATTTATATTTATGTGTGTCTTTTAAGATATTCAATTTTCTCTATTACTAATTAGTATTAATATTATAAAATAAAACTAATCTAGAAAGTATAAATAATAATATATTTTTGATGGTCAAATTTATGAGAGGAGATGAAATGAGAAGAGTTTTTTATTAGATAGATAAAATATATGAAATATTACTATATTTTTTTTGTAACACTAGTTAAAAATATTACTAATTAATTTTGTATTAAGAACTAATTTTAGTTGATCATTTATATAAACTAGTTAGTATAATAGATTATTTTTATGAACTATTACTATATATAATGATGTGATAATGTTATTACATTTATTTTTTAAAAAATATATTATAAATACGCAAATTGTCCTACTTTCGTTATCAAATGGATTTTATAGTTATTGATTTAAACATGATGACAATAAACCTAAGTGTATGATATAAAGGAAAGTTAATCTTTTGGATCAAATTAACTCTCATTTTGATAATGGAAAGGGAGACTTAATTTTTTTTGGCCCAAACACCAACTGTTTATTGCGCGAAATAGGGCTGGACAAATAAACCGAACCCGAAAATCTGAAATCCGACCCGATTAAAATGTATCCAAACCGATCCGAAACCCGATATAAGTATCGAATGGATCTTGTTTTACGGTATTTCGGGTTATGGGTTTTACCCGAACTGAACCCGAATTTAAATGGATATCCGAAAGAACTCGAAAGTTCAAATTCCAAAAAAAAAACTTGTACCATATCCAATCTAAATTTCTAAGATGTATCCACGACATACTAAGATATTATTAAATACCTACAATAAATTAGTTATTATATGAATAATTAACTAAAATACTTAGTCTAATATATATTTTATTGGTTAATATTAATATTTTATGCTTGACATTGCATTTGAAGTTTAGTTATAAATACGTTTGTTTAGAAGTTTAAACATTGTTGTTGTTTTTGAATTTTAAATAGTATTCTTATGTTTATATAATTGTTAGTTGTGAACTTTAATTTTTTATGTTTCATTATGAATGATTTTCTTTTTTACAAGGCTTTGGTTTGTCATGAATCATGATATGCTTAATGTTTCACGTATAGTTCATTGACAAGTTTCGTATAGTTGATGGACGAGTTTCACAAAATTATTTTGAAGGACAATAATATTGTTTTAAATAAGCTTAATACACAAATTTATTGAAATAATTGAAGATATAGTGAATTTAATCAAGTAGAAATTAGTACTTTTAGAACCGATAACCCGATTAGTATCCAAAACCGAAACTATTTCGGGTTCAACCGGATCTTGAACATGTAACTAAACCCGAACCGAACCCGACTAAACCCGAACCGAACCCGACCCGTTTTTGATAATATCCGAATGGGGCTGAAATTCATGAACCCGAAATCCGAAACCCGAATGAACCCGAACCGAAACCTGATTGGGACCCCGATTGCCCACCCTAGCGCGAAAGGATTCTTATTTAATATAGGATATTATGGATAAAATTACAGTTTTAAGCATAAAAAAAGATTACAGTTTATGAGTTTTTGTGCCAAATGTAAATACTAATATTGTAGGTTTGAATACTTTTAAATATACAAAATGAGAAACATGAGAATTTTATGGTAACAACATAATGATTTAAATTTATTTTTGAAATAAACAGAATAATTTAGTTACCATAGGTTTATTTTTTTTAAAGTAAATAAGCATAGATTGATTATGTGAATTTACGAATAACTGATTTGTGAACTTAAAATAAAGTAGAACACGTTTATGGATATGTTTTAATAGGTAAGATTAGATGATCTAGTTATGTTCCTCATTTACTGCAGTTACAATATACTCCCTCTGTTTCTAAAAGATACCTGTTTTAGAAAAAAAAATTGTTTCAAAAAGTTATATTTTTTACATTTTCAAGGCATGAATTAATGATAAAATACAAATTTCAAAGTGTTAATCAAAATTTTATTGGTTAAAATTTATGAAAAATATTAATTGTGAAAATTAAGATATTGGAAACTAAAATTTTAGATGTTTTATTAATATGTGTGAAAATTTTTAAAACATTCATCTTTTAGAAACAGAGGGAGTAGTATATAAGAAACAATATGACAAATATTTGGCTGATTCATAAACAACATCAAAAAACTTATGGCATATAAATTTTTTTGTTTAGGAATATTCTTACGTTGTAGTTTTCAAAAATAAAAATTCTTACATTGTAACTGATTTTGATTTCAAAAAAAAAAATTGGTGGCTTAGATCATCTTTAGTGGTTTTGTTTCTTAGTAGAGTATTTTAGATATTTACTATAGTTTAAACTAATTAAAATTTAAATAAAAAATAAATAGTCATAATGTAACATTTGAAATTGATCACTATGTGCAGAAGAAAATCTCTTTATAAATAAACTATTCTCTTCTTCTTTTTTCTAACCTCTATCTCTTTCTTATCTAAGTTGTTATCAATTAAAAAATGAGATATTGTGGGGGGGAAAAGACTCCCAATATGAGTGTTCTTGGGTTGTATTCATAAAATATATATAAACATTCGAAGATTCAAGATTATTAAGAACCGGTTAGGTTCAATCGGTTCTCTTAAATGAACTAATATGAATTTATGATCAATATGATTGATGTCTTACGAAATCCAACACTTCAACGTCACGATAAACTACTAAAAATTTTCATATTACATATAGTATTGAGAGACAAACTTGTATCCTCATTCATTTGTGGTGAAGGATGGATCTAAATTAGAGATCACAACAACTTTTTATCTGTTAGAGGGTCGTGACACCAAAAGGAGTTATGATTGATTTTAAATGTTTAAGGTGATTAAAAGTGATTAATTAATAATGGTTTCGTATGTATTTGTTAGGTGATTCAATATTTATGTTATAATATTTTCTTAAGGTGATGGTCATTAGAGAGCACGACAGGTTTATATGTGCTACAAAGTTTTGTCATTTTTAGGAGTTCACTCGTGATGACAGATTTTGATTTGTTTAATGCGACACTTGTATCATTTTATGTGTATGTATATATTAGGTGTTTCATTATTGATGCCAAATATGTTTTCATAAACCGAACGGGTTTATAGGATATAGTTATGATGTTCGACAGATATAGTATTAAGTGATTCATTAATGACTGAGAATGTTATTAAAAATAAATGGAATATGATTTTCTAGGGAATGTCCCAGTTTTTTTAAAACAAATCACACATAAAGTGAAGTTATGACTTCTATTTTAATAGAATAGATTTCTACTATATTCTAAGCTTTTGGGTTACACAGAATCCGTTTGTAGGATAAAACAATCAAAGTCTCACTTTTATTCTAGGCTAAGATACAAGAGAGAAAAAAAAGACTTTTAGTGCTTATATTTTTCTTCAAAGATCTTTGATGATCTTTAAACAATGAATCTTTCTTTCTCTCTCTCTCTAACTAACTATTAGTTTCTGAATTTTTCTATATCATTTTTCAATGCATACATCTCTTTATATAAAGAGTGAAGAGTTGCAACCAATAGTTATAATGGTTAATCAAGAGTTGCAAAAGTTCATGAAGAAATTCAATAGTTAATAAAGAGTTACAATGGTTAATCACCAAGGATTGCAATCATCAATATGGTTATTACCAAATGTTCAATCATCAATAGTTATAAGCTTTCATTTATATAGTTGTAATTGTTCATATAAACAATTGCAATGGTTAATTGCACACATTCACTTAAATATATAACAATTTGAGATCTTACTCAAGTTGTAGGGAAGAGAATCCGAAAAAATACAATTCTGTTGATGGAGAATTTGTAAGAGGCTTCAGTTACTTTGTGTCCCAGCAACTTTATGATTTGAAACAGTTTTTACGCTTCTATGGCTTGGAGAAGAATTCTAGGACGGGCTAGTGATATATCTAAAGTTCAAATTCATTACTTTAAAGAACAATTATCAAGAAGATCAACTTGTGTCTAACTAAAGTATGGGAATAACTGGATACCTATAAACCACTTCATACATGTAGTTGCAGTGCAGTTGCAGAATATGAAAAAGAACGAGAAGAAGAAAAAGAACATTAATTTGTTATGGATCTTAATGAAACTCGATTCAGAGGAATTTCCCCAAATATCATTGCAAGCAACTCACCTTGTTGATCTTGGAGAAGCATACGCCAGATCGTATGTGAAGAATGAATAACAAATTTATAACGGCCCTGACCGCCCACAGCTAATGGGCTATCCACGCCCGCTCTCTTGGTCCGTCGGCCCCATTCCGTTCCAACGGTCGGTGCATAAATTTTCCAAGGCTCAAAATCATTGTTTACTGACCCTGCAATCACCACATGACCTTTCCCCGTGTTTTTGGCCTCACTCGCATGGTATCACGAATCATTTCCCGATAGATCACCCATCTTTTCACTACTCCAGCATAAGCACGCTTAACCTTGGAGTTCTAAAAGGATGTGTGATGGAAAAGTAAGTCAACTTTGGTGACATAGGTAGCCAAATCAATTCTCTTAAGCCTTTCCACATATCACAACTCGGGGTGTTACAAAATTCTTCAAACTATTTAGAGCTACATCAAAGTGTTGTGGGTTTTGTCGCAAAGAAAAAATCATCGGGTAACTCAACAACTCCCGTTCAAATCGACAAAACTCAGTGTGCACATTGTGTGAGACTCGATCGCTACAAAGAAAATTGTTGGAAATTGCTAACTTACCCTAACTGGTGGAAAAAAAACGACCTCTAAATAGAGTAGATAACAAAACTCCTCGTGGTTGCGGTTGTGGAGGTCTTCCAAATGATCCCAACAAGAACAAAAGAATTCAAATGGCGTGCGACAGCAAAACAAACAATAACTTATGACCAGTCACTGTGACCAATTGCAGGTCGCGGAAACATAAACGAACAAAGCCAATATCATTTGTTTGGAGTTTACTTAAGGAAAAAAGTTTACAAGCTACATGAAGTTTACTCTAATAGTATTCGTAAACAATGTGTCAAATTACGGTAACATATTAAAAACAATTTATAATTCTTATGTATGTTATATCATTCTGATTATTGATAAGAGTAATATATTTATAAATGCATATTTTATAGTTTTACGATGTTAGTTGTAAGTGTTATGAGACGTAACATTTCTTTTCTTTGACTTCTAAAATAACTCACCTTGTTAATATATTTACAATCCGTCAACCAAAATTTATTTCCAATTTAAAAACCCCAAAATATGAATTTCTTAAAATGTTTATATTGAAAGTAATATGATCGACTATATCAAAGTTATTATCTTCATATTTTTAAAGTTTTTATACAATTAAAATATATTAAATTTCAATTATAAAATATTATTTTTGTTGTCAACTATTTTCTTTAATTTTTACCCAATCAAAATTTAAGATACACAATTATTTTTTCTAAAATTTAGTTTTTTGGTTTTAAGTTTGATTTTCTGATCAATTACAGTTTGACTAAATTAACTCTTTCTAAAATCAATTAAACCCGATTTTGATGTTTCCACCATATAATCATTTACTTCGTATATGTGACATATATTAACATAAACATCGTGTAGTTGTTAATATATTTTGAAATATTGGATGGTTTCCACCATATTAAGGTAAACTTCGTGTAACTGACAAACTTTTTTCCTTTACTCAACAAACACATGGAGAAATTAAGAATTTTGATGGCTTTGGAAAGAGGAAAAACTACTAGGGTGTTATTCATTAAGTGATTTTAAATCAATTAATAATGTTTTATAATCTATCATATTTTAAAATTTTAAGATAGTTTAACTGATGGATTCTAAAATCTCTGCAGTATACGTTGGATTTTGAGTTCAGTTATTTATTCATGGGATTCCATAAGAAATGATTTGAAATCAATCCAAAATACAAAAGATTTTAAAATCCTTAAAAATTGAATAACACTAGATTTAGAAAACAGAATTTAAATCACTCATTGAATAACACTAGATTTTAAAATCGAATTTATGATCATCGTTCGAATAACAGTGGATTGTGTTTGGATTTAAACTCTATTAAAATACATCATTGAAAGTGACTAATTATGCAAATCGCTCATAAACTTAATAAAATAAATAACTATTATTAGTATAATCTTCCAAGGAAAAAAAAAGACATCAATCGTGAAAAGGCAAAATTGGGGCTCCCACAGGGAGAAACAAGACAAGGCGAGCGACCTGTGTTTAACGAAGTCATGTTCTGCCTCTCTAAGCGCTCTCTCTCTTCTCTTCTCCTCCGATCCACTTCCCTTCTCCGCGTAGATGCTAGGGCAGCTATCCCCTGTCCCTCTTCCTTCTCTGGCTCGTACCCCAATTTTGAATCGCTTCTCTGGGTAATGCCATGGATACAAAAAGATTGGAACTTTCGTTTATGGATTCACAAAGTTTAAACCTTTGCATCTTAGGGATTTTGACTCTTGCTGAATCTTACAGGAGGGAGTAGTAACTAGTGGGATCAGGACATTGCATTCTCGAGCAGGAAACGCTGTCTCGTGGAGAATGCTCCGCTACGTGGAAGCTTTCGTGTTCAAGAACGAGTCTTGTTCTCCATTTTGTTGTGACTTTGGCAATTTTGACATGACCTCTCGAAAAGATGTTGAATTCCTCCAAAATTGTCCCTAAACTTATTCAAACACACTAAAACAAAATAAGAGATAAATAAAATATATACAAAGGATAAACATGGGAATGCCTCCCAAGCGCGCTTGTTTTAAGTCTCTAGCTTGACTTGGTGTGCTTGCTAATCATAAGTATCGAAAGGTTGAGCCAATGCACGCTTTGGTTCTTTCTCCTACATGAACCAAGAAACCAAATGCACAAAGAAGCACACTACTGTCCATAAAAAATAGACAGATTTTCATCAAAGAGCTTCACTATAGATGTAGCATAAATTATGAAATGCTCTTTAAGGTTGAGAGAGACATGAGAATCAAATGAATTTGGTGGAATACAAAGTCAACTACTGGTTCAGACGAAGGTCTTCACAAAGTAGTCTACCTTATCTCCATTAATCAAATAAAACACGGCATTCACGTTCTCATGTTTGTTTTTGACATAGGGGTTTTCAATCTCAAGCAAGAGCTTATCCACATCAAGTTCATCCCCTAGATCAGCTATTTCAAGAAGAGGTTTAGATTCATTAAGCATCAAGAATTCAGTTCGAGATCAATCGAAGCACAAACATAGTTCTTGTCAAAACAAACTTCAAGATGATCTCTAACAATCTTTTCTACTCTCAAGTCATCTAATTTTCTAGTTTCACATATCAGTTCAAGACATTCATTGATGAGCACATGAGAATTCAAATCAGAGGCAATATCTTCAACACAAGGCAAGCAACTATCCTCAAAATAAGGAAGTTCAAAAGTTGAATCGCATATACCTTGTAGTTGGGTAGGTGGAACCCAATAAAATACCTCTTTGAGCTGATGAGCAATCCTTATCTCAGTTCCTGTGAGCTCTCTTCCTTCTAGTGTTGCCCGATGTTGCATGAGATTCAACCTTAGCATCACTGCCAAGTCACTCCTTGTCAACATTGGGCTCTCTTGGCAAAGCTCATCTACCTTCACACTTTGTTCTGGTGTGAGTACACTTTCATCAAAAGGTGGCTCCACATATGGCTCATCATCTTCAATGTGATCTTCAAATGTGTCTTCCTCTTCTTGTGGCCAATCAAAGTAGCTTGCAGCCATTACTGCAAAGAACCAAAACTAGAATAAAAGGTTAGTAGCTATACAAAACAAAACAAAGCATAAGAAAATAAAGCTTAGCCTCAAGAAAGTTGAAATCCTATAGTTCCCCGGCAACGGCGCCAAATTGATTACTGCGTTTTACCACAGACCAATTAACCTAATGTGCACGCTACCACAATCGAATGGTATATCGATCAGCACTTTAGGATCGAATCCACAAGGAACTAATGATCTATAACACTAAGAATACACAAACTTTCCTAATCTAAGCAAATAAGATGATTGATGATTGTAACAAGCTAAAATCCTAGAATTATAAACAAGGTGATCTCAAAATTCAAACAAGAAATAAGTGCAAGAATCAAACTTTCAATCAATAGCTAAGGAATGGATCCATGGGCAAGATAATCGATATCGGGTGATCAAGATTCAATCTAGGATGCACAAACAAAACAATCAACAAGTCTATAGGTCTAGAACTCATAAAATAGACTAATCCACTGTCGTGACAATAATCCCTATGCTAATCAAGCATTAAACATCAACTGTCGTTGGCCTAACAAAATCAAGCATGCATAAATCACAAGTCTACTAACCATCTAGCAATCCTAACATCAAATGTCTTTGGTTATTCAAGCTACAGCAATACTAAGTTCATTCAAGCATTTTAACAAACACCTTTCGGGCATAAAATAGCTTAAGATCTAGATAAGAGTGATCAAGTCTAATCTAGCATTAAGAACACTTAGTAGGCATAGAACAATGTTAATCAAGCAAGAATCATCCTAAATATCCACCTAATCACCCTAAATCTACTTAACCCATAGATCACAAAGTGTCTACTCAATAAACTCCATGAGAAACCTTAAATCTATGTGAGATTCAAGGCTAATCATACTAATGAGCAAGAGAAACACAAATATAAGATGAAATAGTTGATTAAAATGATGAAAGATTCAAGCTTTAATAATATTAAACAAAGTCTTAGAGAGAAAATGAGATATCTTAGGGTTTTTGGGATTTAAAACTATATATAGAGGATTAAAATCTGGTCCAATCGCTGATCGCAAACGCTGGTCGCTGATTTTACAAACGCTGTGACTGGCGTTTGGCCGCCGATTTCACAATCGCGTTTGGCCTTCTTCTTCTTCCCGAGCGGTTTCTTCGTCCCGCTCTCGCTGGTCGCCTCCAACCATCTCCATGTTGCGAGCGGTGTCACTGAGCCGTTACGTCAAGTCGCTCTGAGCTTGCTATGTTCCACACGGGTGAGCCATGTCGCAACACCTAACCGCTCTGGATCCATCACAAACTCGAGCACGAACCTTCATAATCGTGAATCCAATGATCTCGCCGGAATCAAGCTTTGGACGTGACCAACCTCCGCCAGACACCACAAGCTTCGTCTTCCTCGCATCTCCTCCGCCGTTTTGCTCCACCTCGGAGTCTCAAGCTCTGGTTTCTCGGATCCTCCATCGGATTCTAAGTCAAGCTCGTGTCTTCCATCGTCGGGGATCGCAGGTTCGAGCTTCGCCGTAGCCGGCTTGTTTGACGGCGTCCCACAGATCCGGCGAAGAAGAAGATCGTACAGCTTCAATGGCTGGTTTCTTCATTTTGCACCATAAGTCCTCAACCTTCAGATAATTACGCTTTGACCCCAAAACTATTGAATGTGCAGAAAAGTCCTTGCGTATCAGCCCCAATACTTTTGTTGTTACAATCTGGCCCTCCGTGTATTTTCATAATGGTCCAGTACCTTTTACTTCTTTTCAGTTTGGCTTCAAAGTCTTGAAGTTGCATATTAACCCTTGATTTTTGCCCTAAACTTCCAATTATGCATTCCAAACCCTGTAAATGTAATTATGTATGCAAATGCAATATAATGATCTAAATGCATCCTAAAATGATCATAATAACCTATAATATGAATCTAAAACTCACTAAAATCAAGAGATATCAGTGACATGTATTAACATAAACATCGTGTAGTTGTTAACATATTTTGAAACATTGGATGATTTCCAGTAAACTTCGTGTAACTGACAAACTTTTTTCCTTTACTTAACAAACACATGGAGAAATTAAGAATTTTGATGGCTTTGGAAAGAGGAAAAACTACCTTTGTAACACAACGTATCCTAACATCATAGAAAGTGACTAATTATGCAAATCGCTCATAACTTAATAAAATAAATAATTATTATTAGTATATCTTCCAAGGAAAAAAAAAAAGACATCAATCGTGAAAAGGCAAAATTGGGGCTCCCACAGGGAGAAACAAGACAAGGCGAGCGACCTGTGTTTAACGAAGTCATGTTCTGCCTCTCTAAGCGCTCTCTCTCTTCTCTTCTCCTCCGATCCACTTCCCTTCTCCGCGTAGATGCTAGGGCAGCTATCCCTTGTTCCTCTTCCTTCTCTGGCCCGGTATTCACTCGTACCCCAATTTTGAATCGGTTCTCTGGGTAATGCCATGGATACAAAAAGATTAGATATAAAAGATTGGAACTTTCGTTTATGGATTCACAAAGTTTAAACCTTTGCATCTTAGGGATTTTGACTCTTGCTGAATCTTACAGGAGGGAGTAGTAACTAGTGGGATCAGGACATTGCATTCTCGAGCAGGAAACGCTGTCTCGTGGAGAAATGCTCCGCTACGTGGAAGCTTTCGTGATCAAGAACGAGTCTTGTTCTCCATTTTTCGATGCTTCAGCGATGCCAGTGGTGATACTCCACCTCGCTTGGACCGCAACTTTTTGGCTCAGCTATGGGTTTCTGATATGAAAAGGCTAAAGGAGAGGGAGAAGCGATATGGGAAAGCTTCTACTAAACATAATTATTCTGAGCAATCTTCTTTACCACATTCTGATGAAACCCATTACGAACCTACCCTGCAGCAACCACCTGTTAGCCAGTCTATGTCTGGTCCTCTCAAGCCTAAAACTTCTGATGAGGTCTCTCACTCTTTATTTTTCCTTTGACTCTTTATTGGGTTGTAACTTGTGTTTCTTGCTTTAAGTGCGTGCAAAACCATAGCCAAGTACCTTTTCTTTTGGTGCCATTGACATTAGTATGGTCTAAAACTGAACACAAAACAATGTTGTTTTGTCACTTGTATAGATGTATGGAACCAAGTATTGTCTTTCTGACCAATTTCATCTGTGTTTAATTGATTAGCTTACAGAAAATATGAAGCTAGCTCATTGTAATTTTCTTCTTCATGGTTTTCTTGAAACAATTTTTTTCTTCTTAGGCCAAAATTGCAACTCTGCTTGCTCGGTCTAATTTGCTGATTACAAGGGACATTGAATGGGCAAACCTAGTTCTTGGTTTCGAACAGGTATATATTTTCTTCTTCCAGTTCTCTTGTTCCTCACTGGACTATGAGATACCGTTGCTTGTTTCTGATGAACTAACTTTAACATGTTTGTGACTCTTCTTACATTTGAATTTTCCCCCTCAGTTCCGTCCCTGTCATCTTCTCTCTCCCCACGTTTAGCTGTGTGGCTTTTATACCACTCGTTTAATCCGCTCTTCTCTCTGCAGGAAAATCGCTATGCTGTAGTTGATGTTTGCTATCCTGAGGCGGTAAGTAATATATCTCAACGCATATACTTCATAACAAGTTTTCAAACCTCTGTTTTCTCTCTTCCTTGACAGCCTGTGGGGTCTATCCGGGAGCAAAGTCATGTCATTGTGCGGCAGGTAATATCATTGTGTTAATACAATTGGGTGTCACCAGTGAGCAGTGTTTAAAGTGTAACATGTTCACAATCATGAAAGCTTGCTTCACTCTATCTGTTATTCCCAACCACTAAGACTAAACCTGTGTATATTCTTTTGTTAGCTCAGAAAAGTTGTGTACCATCTATTACATATCTTGTTAGGCGTAGTTTTCATCTGATACCAATAATATATGCAGCTGCTTCGTACCCGGCGGCCATTTGTTGCTTCCATAACTGATGCATTGGGTAACGAGCTTTTCCGGGTGAGGTTTCTTGGATTCTCCTGTGTGGAAATGTTGCTGCAAGAATTTGTTTGAGCTGAAGTAGTTCATCTTCATCATCATTTTTAGGTTCGTAGACCTTTCTGGTGGATCACAAGTTCAATATATGCTGAGATTGATGGAGAGGTACGCTTGTTATTATCACTTAGATACTTACAAAACAGTGCCACAATGATGTTTACAGTGTTCATCTTCGTGTCTGCTACTGATGTAGGAAATTGGTGTGGTTCACCGACGATGGCATCTATGGAGAAGGATTTATGATTTATACCTCGGGTAAACATCAACATGTGTTGCACTAACCAAACATGTGATGTGACATATACTATGTTGTGCCAGGAACGAGCAGTTTGCAGTGGTGGAGAATCCTGGGTTTTGGAATTGGACATTTACAGTGAAGGACGGTGATGGAGAAGTGTTAGCCCAAGTAGATCGTGACTGGAGGGGTTTTGGCTTTGAGGTTTGTGACTCGTGCGGTTGCTAACTAAAGATTAGAACAGTCAGTTTAGTTATGATGACCCATTAAGCCTTTGAAATGTTTTCTAGTAATATTACATAGTAGATGAAAAGTCTAAATGGCTCCTTACATATATATATATATATGTGATACAGATATTAACAGATGCTGGACAGTATGTGATCCGGTTTGGAAAATCTGATGCTGCGTTCAAAAGTGGCCCTGCTAAAATGGTATCTTTTGACTCGGTGTATTTTGATTTTTTGGTTCAGAATAGACATTTTTGATTGAGCTTCTGACATGGCAGATAGAAGAGTTAAATGTGAAACGGCCATTGACCTTGTCGGAAAGAGCTGTTGTCGTTGCTCTTGCTATTTCGCTAGATAATGATTACTTTTCAAGACATGGTGGCTGGTAAGTAGGAATCATTTTTTTTTGTTTTTGGGTTATTCAGTCAGTCTCTTAGTAACTACAACAATGAGACAAGAAGCTATTTAATCTGAAACAATGGTGTTGTTCATTGTTGTTGGTGGCAGGGGTATCCCGTTCATGGCTGTGGGCGAGTAGGTTAGGGTTTTCGTATTTGTCTTTTGGCTTTCCAAAAACTTGAGCCTTGTGTTTTGTTTCTCTATATCTCTGGTTACAACTCTTATGGATATCCAGACTAAATGTAACTTGGAATTATCCAATATAACTCGGTCTATTTGTATAATGATGATCATTTTGGAAGATGACCAATGGGTTGAAATAGTAAAAAGTGATGGAATCAACTGTTGATAGACAGCAACTTAGTTACAGAATGACAATCATTAAATACTCAAAGGTTTTTAACAACCCTTACTGGGCTCTTACCAATGTTATTGATCAGAGAGTAAAAGCTATAGCCAGTCTCTCACTTTCAACTCCACTCGCCTTTTTTCTCACTCTCCAACTAAGCCATATATTTTTGTTGTTTATCATTTTTTCAAGGGAAAACGATTTATTTCCACATCAGAACTATCATATAATAACAAATACACATTGGGCCTATTTGTTTCATCATCCAGATGACTCATCTGGATGAAGATGAGAGTTTCGTTTGTTTAGACACTAAAGTATAACTCATCTAGATGGATCATCCGGATGACTTTGAAATTTTAGGCTTAATTTTGAAGTTCATCTGGATGGACCAATTTGAACCATCTGGATGGACCAATTTGAACCATCTGGATGGAGATGGTTCTTCCAAATTGTATAATGTCTATTATACCCTTTTATATAATTCATAAATTACAAGCCTAAACATACTATTATTTGTAACTTACATGACAAAACCACATTTCCTCGAATGACAAAACCACATTTTTCCGCCAAAACCGTAAAACACGTTTTCCGCCAAAACTGCAAAAACGCATTTTTCCGTAAAAACGCATTTTTTTTGCTAAAACCGCAAAAACGGCGTTTCCCGTAAAACCGCAAAACGCATTTTCTCGCAAAAACCGAAAAACGTGTTTTTCCGCCAAAACCGCAAAAATACAATTTTCCGCAAAAACGCGTTTTGGCTAAAACCGCAAAAACGCGTTTTCCCGCCAAAACGTGTTTCTCCGCCAAAACGTGTTTTCTCGCAAAAACGCGTTTTTGGCTAAAACCGCCAAAACGCGTTTTCTCGCAAAAACGCATTTTTGGCTAAACCGCAAAAACGCGTTTTCCCGCCAAAACGCGTTTTCTCGCAAAACACGTTTTCCCGCCAAAACGCGTTTTCTCGCAAAAACACGTTTTCCCGCCAAAACGCGTTTCTCGCAAAAACGCGTTTCCGCCAAAACGTGTTTCTTGCAAAAAAACGCATTTTCCGCCAAAACGCGTTTTCTTGATAAAACCGGAAAAACGCGTCGCCAAAACCGTAAAAATACGTTTTTCCGGCAAAAACGCGTTTTTCCGCCAAAACGCATTTTTCCGCTAAAATCGCAAAAAACATGTTTCTCCGCTATAACCGCAAAAACGTATTTTTCCACCAAAAGCGCGAAAATGCGTTTTCTCGCCAAAACATGTTTTCTCGCCAAAACCGCAAAACCCCGTTTTTTCCACCAAATTCGCAAAAACGCATTTTCGCATCAAAATTATAAAAGTTAATATATTTAAAATTAATATCATACATATGACTAAATCAAAACAAGGGTATTTTAAGTAATTTCTTTACCAAACTCATCTAGATGGAGAAGAAAAACAGAGAAACAAACATGAGTCTATCTAGATAATCCATCTGGATGGACCATCTGGATGGACAAACAAACAATCTCAAAAATGTGGATGGACCATCTAGATGAATCATCTAGATGGATTAGCTGGATGGGAGATGATAGATGGTGAAACAGACAGCACCCTTATCTTTCAACATGGATTTAATTACACACAATTTAAGTATAATCACCTATTTCCACATACGATAACAGTTCGAACCCCGTTTCCACATAAACTTTGAAGGATGAACTAATAACGGACAAATAGCAGTCTAAAATTGGTTAGTGTTCTCTATTTTTAAACTTAACCAATGACTAACCTAACTAAACACAAAACGACTCGATTATGACACAATTAGAGATACAAACAGATTAAATTTACCTAATACAATTGGATCTAATAAAACCGATCCAAGACCCGAATTAAGCCATTTAGGGCATGATTAACCATAGCACCCCATTTGAGGTGCTTATTTTTTTCTTTTCTGTTTTCTTAAAAAAAAAGATAACCAATCGCGGGCCGCCACGTAACAGTTGGCAAGCACCCATTTTGCTTGGGTGCTTATTTAGGAAGTTTAAGAATTGGTTTTTGGGAATGCTAGTGGGCCCACCCTTAGCCCCCTAAGCACCTTGGTTAATGGTGGTCTTAGAAACCCAAAAAACCTAAATCGCCAAATCATCTTCCTATGTCTCTCTCACGCTACAAACAACAGTGCTCCTCTAGGTCGTTCCTACTCCGTTTGGCAAGTCAAATAATTTTGACATCTCTCTCTCTCTCTCTCCACTCGAATTTCCATATTCATTACTCATATTTTTCGGGATTTTCACTATAGAAAATAAAAATTCTTCTCTGGATTTTAAGATTTAGAGTTCTAAAGGAAGAAATCATTTGGGAGCTTTTAAAAGGGTTTCATGTCGGGTTTGAATCGAACCCTAGTCGGATCTTTGTTTTGGTTGTGGTGTACCAATATCAATCGATACAAACTGGTTTACTATCGGTTAATGTTATAAACCATTAAAACCAAGCCAAGTTTTGGTTTGTGTGGACGGGTTACAAAATTTTATCGTGTGTGGAAATAGGTTGTTGTAATTAAATTGTGTGTAATTACGCTGAGGTTGAAAGATGTTGTACATTTATTACTATATTGATAGTTCTGGTGTATAAATAGGCCGTCTTCCCTTTTTCCTATGATATACTTTTTATATTGGCTTAGAGTCATAATTATATTTAAGAATTTTTTGTGTCTGCATTTTGTCATATTTTCTTGAATCTATTAATAATAATAGCAAGTCCTAATTAATGTCAAAAGTTATGTATTATAAATATAAAAATGAAAATAATTTTAAGAAAGTTGTCAATTTATTAAATAATGTATATATATTAATTTTGTGAATTTTTATTGTAAAGTCAAAGATTGTGTGTTTTTATTATTTCTCATTTTTAAAAAATTATTGATAATAAGAGTTGTGTTTTTCATTGTAAAAGAAAAATTAATTTATAAAAATGATAAAATACTCGATAAGTGTCTTTCTAAATACATATATATTAATTTTAGAGTTAGTGTCTTTTCATCTATCTATACTAATAAAGTATGGCTTTGGTCTCTCCACAATTCTCCACATCAGCATTATGCATAGGGCAATTTTGGACACATGGCTTCTTTTTAATAAACTTTCAATTCTGTGTTTGCTACGTTGTGTTCTCGCGGGCAAAGAAGAATGTAATTTCTTGGCTCTTATAATATTTGTTACAGGCCCATTATTCTCTAGGATTTGTTCTATGTTGATTGTAGAGATGCATTGTAGAATCGCCTTGCCGCTTGAGATTCCATCGCCTACGGACCGAGCGGTGTAACTGCTGTAGTGATCATTCTTTTGTCACATTAAAACTAGCATTTACGTGATTCAAACCATTCCTCCTACTCTCTTTTGCATTTAATCGAACATCGTTTTCTTCCAAGGAACCGATTGAAGCTCCGACCACTAAAGTTTTTTTGGTAGACTGCGATAGAAATCCTCACGGCTACGCAACTAGAATGTTACTATTTGACAAGCGTCGATATTACTAAATCTTATTTCATAAAATATTTTTATTT
The DNA here is from genome assembly GCA_905132765.1 of Moricandia arvensis. Classification (NCBI taxonomy): domain Eukaryota; kingdom Viridiplantae; phylum Streptophyta; class Magnoliopsida; order Brassicales; family Brassicaceae; genus Moricandia; species Moricandia arvensis. The sequence goes on along the minus strand of CAJHQP010005569.1, from coordinate 3,474 downwards.
ATAAAAAAAAATATAAACTCAATAAAAGCATATTGATGGGTTTTGGTCAAACCACATTATGGCTAAAACAAAAAAACTAACATATGAGTTATGGAATTCAATACTCATTAAGTTGAAAACCTTAGCATTGGTGTAGCTGATGCATTAATTAGGGTTACCATGAACCTTAGATGGGTGAACGGACCACCGAGTACGTTGTCGCGGGTTGTAGGATGGATCGCGAGCTGGTCGGAAGTGCAGGGAGCTATCGGGTGGTCAATTGGTGAGTATCGGGTGATGGATCGTGCTGGGTGTGTATCGGCTGGTGATTCCCGGTTGTATCGGGTGTTGGTGCTGTATCGGGTGCTTGTGTGTGGTTGTTGGTCTGTGGATCAGCAGGGTAACCTCTATTGGGTGCTGTCGTGTGTGCCGGCTGGTTCGCGGGTGTGTGTGTACGCGGGTAAGCTTTGTATCGGGTGTCTAGGGCTTCCTCGGGTGCACGTTGTTCTGGTCTATCGCGGATGGTGAGACGTACGCGGGTGTATGCTATCTCGTTAATCTCTATCGGTTGCCGGCTGGTTCGCGGTTGTGTATCGCGGGTGTGTGTGTACGCGGGTAAGCTTTATATCGGGTGTCTAGGGCTTCCTCGGGTGCACGCGGTTCTGGTCTATCGCGGATGGTGAGACGTATGCGGGTGTATGCTATCGCGGTTAATCTCTATCGGTTGCCGGCTGGTTCGCGGTGTGTATCGCGGGTGTAGGGTTATCGGGTAGCTAGGTTTTCCGACTTATAGAGAGATTGAATCAATGAGAGGAGATGATGGTTTCCGGTGACTTTAACTTTTTGTTCTTGACGGCTGAGAATTAGGGTTTATGAATTTCGAGTATAGCTTAGGGTTTATGGAGACGTATCGTGCTGATAACGTGTTAAGAAAAGCATGGGAAAACTTATTTGTATATTCATTCATCGAAGTTTCCCTTTATATATAGAGAGTTACAATAGACCGTCATTAGATAAATAGAAAGATAAACATTCCTAGATAAACATGAAAAAGGTAAACATGATCCAACAAGGAAAAGGAAAGTCTTGGTCGATCCTTATCCATCCAGCCAATGGTATATTCCTTTTGGTCGAGTGAGATTCCTTTCTGGTCGGACCAATCTTATCCATGGTCGAATCCGGTTCGGTCTAATCCTCATGGTTATTGCATCCACATCAATTGGTTCATAACAAAATGTAACATCTGCATTTTCATATAATTTTATTTAATGGTGATTTAAGCTAAATTCATCAAGAATAACAAAAAAATAACCAAAATTAATGTTATTTTAATTGATAGTAAAATTATATTTCTAAAATTTTATTACAATTTTAAAAAATCAATATTATTTATATTTACTTACCCGCCCGTAGGGCGGAATTATCCCCTAGTTTACAATAAAGTATCTTTTCATAGCCATGTGTCTATTAAAAACAAATTGTAAATGTACTATTTTAAAAATAACTACTACGAATCTGAAAAATCATGACTATTCATATAGATTATCATGACTTTTTCGGTGACGACACATTTACACCATTTTGGTAACGATACATTTGCACATCGTTGGTGATAATAGATTCGCACATCTTCATTCATGACACAGTCACACCTCTTCGGAAACAACACGTTCACACCACTTCGGAAAAAAACACGTTGAACCCCTTTGGACACGCCACGTTCACACCCCTTTGGACACGAAATGTTCATACCTCTTTGGACATGAAATTTTTGCACCCCTTCAGCCATGAAATGATCACACCCCTTGGGTGACGATCCATTTGCATATCTTCGATCGCAACATGTTTGCAACCCTTAGGTGATGATCCATTCACACCCCTTTGGTGACGATCCATTTGCACCCCTTGGGTGACGATCCATTCGCACCTCTTAGGTTAAAACATGTCTGCACCCTTAGGTGATGATCCATTCGTACTCTTTGGGTAACAACTCGTTTGCACCTCTTCGGTGATGACCTCTTCACACCACGTTGGGTGACGACTTGTTGCACCCATTCGGTGACGATCCATTTGCACTTATTTGGTCATGATATGTTCGCACCTCTTTGGTGACCGATACATTCACACCTCTTTTGTCATGACTCATTCGTACCTATTTGGTTCCGACACATTCGCACCTCTTGAATTCATGTATTCAGTGCAGTTTCTTAGTTCATCGAGATTGCATCGACTTGGCTCGCGTCATAAACATCAACCGCCACGATCACCGCATCTCTCTCCCTGATCATATTGGGGCGTGGGAATCTGAAATGTGGAGTCTGTCACCAAAGTGTTAATCAGTACTATGGCCCCAAAGTAGTACGCTGCTTCCTGGTGTTCAGGACAGAGTAATCTACGTTCTATCTTCGTTACGCCTTTTGCGTCTAACTTGTAGGGACTATGGCTCCATGTCTTCTAACTAATCGGTTGAACAAACCAAACCCCAAACTCGAGTTTGGTTTTCGCATTGGTGTTTGTGTTAAAAAATATTCTATAGAAGTTCTTGCAGCAATTTTAGAGATGGTAGAAGATTGTTTTGTCCTAAATAATATTTTATTTAATCCAAATAATTTATTTATGTCCTATAAAATTAGAACTGAACAGGTTAAGCAAATCATAATGACACGCAACTGTTTCTCATATCATGAATTTTCATTGATCCATTACAGTACATAAACCAAAACATCACATGTAAAAACATAAAAGAGCAGCTTTCTTGAAAGGATCTCAAGACAACATGTGGTTGATTAGGCATCTTACCAAGAGCCTTGAGCACCAGCAGTAGGGTTGTGGAACGCCTGGAACTCCCAAAACGTCTTCAATGAGTATGGCTGAGAGACAGTCACCCCTTCCTCCGTGATCTTCGCTATCTGAAGCTTGTTAATAGCAGATCTGTCACGATAAAGAAGCACATCGCATGACATTCTCAGTGGAGCTTGACACCTTCTCGCAAGCTCAGATCCGCATGCCACTCATCACGAAGTATTGGCCTAGTCGACGCGTGGTTCCAAATCCAGTTGCAACGTGATGTCCTCGAAGAACTAACACCAATCATTCGACACCTATACGAGAGAGAGATCAAACAGTCACATTCATAAGAAAGACTTGGGCATAGCGAATGTGGAGTCCTTTAGACGTAGCCATGCAAGGTAACTTTTCTGCCATTTTTGACGCCTCCACAGCGACGAGAGTGTTCCACAGAGGGTTAAACTTGTTGCGACGGTTGTACATGACACGAGTCAGATAGTGTGAACCTCTTGTGGCGTCCCAAGAGTAGTTACCATCATCCACATGTTATCATTCAAGCTATGAGAAAAAGCAAAGCGTCAGATATGATGAGAGTTGACATAAGCAAAGAGAAGAAGTTGGCATTCGATTCTTACACAAGCTCATCAAGATAACGAGAATCCCCTGAAAGTCACTGATTTCTCCGCATGGCGCCGAGAAGAGAATGCT
>CAJHQP010005568.1:0-45034 GCA_905132765.1 Moricandia arvensis | reverse complement strand
CAATTAGACATTAAACAAATTGTCGTATTTTTGAAATTTTCTAAAAATTTGTGGGTTAACCCCTACGAAAATATTGAGTTTTTCTGTAAATGTTAAATACACTGAAGATTTTCCTCTTTTGAGTAGTTTAAAATTTCTAACCATATTCTTCGTCCCTTCCAAATAAAACTATGCATTTAAAATTATTTTCATATTTTTAAAAAAAATCTTAAAATTTGTAGGTTAACCCCTATGAAAATATCGAGTTTTCGGTAAATTATCTATATACTGAATTTTATCCTCTTTAGTGTTGTTTCAATTTTTCTAACAACATTCTACATTTCTATTAACGTATGAAAAACTTTTATTCATCGTACATGGACATCGTTTCTAAGATTTTAACAATTAATTTAATAAAACATCATATACTATCTAAATCAATAGACTAACCACATAAAATCTCTATTCTCTAAAGAAACAGTGAAAACAAAGGTGCCAAACCTCAATAACCATCATCCTATATCAGTACACAATCCAATTATACATTAAAATAAGATTAACGTATTTTTGAATTTTTCTAAATATTTGTGGGTTAACCCTTACGAAAATATTGAGTTTTTCTGTAAATGTGAAATACACTGAAGTTTTTCTTCTTTAGAGTAGTTTATAATTTCTGACCACATTCTTCCCCTTCCAAATGAAACTATGCATTAAACAGTATTGTCATATTTTAAAAAAAAAATCTCAAAATTTGTATGTTAACGCCCTACGAAAATATTGAGTTTTTCCGTAAGTTCTATATATACTAAATTTTATCCTCTTTAGTGTTGTTTAAATTTTTCTAACCAAATTATAAATTTATATTAATGTACTCAAAACCTTTTTCAACGTACATGGACATCATTTCTATTTTTAACATTTACAACCTAAATTAATGGACAACCACTATAAAATATACATTCTCGAGAGAACCGAAGACAACAAATGTGTCAACCCTCTTTGAACATCATCTTATATATATCAGTACATGATGCACCTATACATTAAAACAAGAGTATCATATTTTTTGAATTTCTTTTTAAAATTGTGGGTTAACCCCTACGAAAATATTAAGTTTTTGGGTAAATGTTCTATATACTGAAGTTTACTCTCTTTATAATTGTATAAAATTTTTAACTACGTTATATTTGTTTGTTAATATATGCAAGACTTTTTTCATGGTACATGGACATTGTTTCTAATGTTGTAAAAAATTAAAATAAATAAATATTTATATACTGTCTAAATCAGTACACTAACCACTTTGAAATCTCTATTCTCTAGAGAAACAGAGACAACAAAGGTTTGAAACATCTTTGACCACCATCTTATGTCAGTTCATGATTCAACTATGCATTAAAAAATATTGTCATATTTTCTGAAAATTTCTCAAAATTTGTAAGTTAACCCCTACGAAAATATCAAGTTTTTGGTAAATTCTCTATATACTGAATTTTATCCTTTTAAGTGTTGTTTAAATTTTTCTAACAACATTCTACATTTCTATTAATGTATGCAAAACTTTCATTCATCGTACATGGACATCGTTTCTACTATTTTAACAATTAATTTAATAAAACTTCATATACTATCTAAATCAATAGACTAACCACATAAAATATCTATTCTCTAGAGAAACAGAGAAAAAAGATGCCAAACCTCAATGACCATCATCATATATCAGTACACGATCCAATTATACATTAAAACAAAATTGTCGTATTTTTGAATTTTTCTAAAAATTTGTGGGTCAACCCCTACGAAAGTATTGAGTTTTATGTAAATGTTAAATACGCTGAAGTTTTTCCTCTTTAGATTAGTTTAAAATTTCTAACCACATTTTTCCCCTTCCAAATAAAACTATGCATTAAACAATATTATCATATTTCAAAAAAATTCTTAAAATTTGTAGGTTAACCCTACGAATATATTGAGTTTTCGGTAAATTCTCTATATACTGAATTTTATCGTCTTTAGTGTTGTTTAAAATTTTCTAACCAGATTCTAAATTTTTATTATTGTATGCAAAACTTTTATTCATCGTACATAGACATCGTTTCTAAAATTTTAACAATTAATATAATTAAACTTCATATACTATCTAAATCAATAGACTAACCACATAAAATCTCTATTCTCTATAGAAACGGAAGTTTTTCTGTAAATGTGAAATACACTGAAGTTTTTCGTTTTTAGAGTAGTTTAAAATTTCTAACCACATTATTTCCCCCTTCCAAATGAAACTATGCATTAAACAGTATTGTCATATTTTTAAAAATTTCTCAAAATTTGTAGGTTAACCCCTACGAAAATATTGAGTTTTTCGGTAAATTTATATATACTGAATTTTATCCTCTTTAGTGTTTTTTTAAATTTTTCTAACCAAACAATAAATTTATATTAATGTACGCAAAACCTTTTTCAACGTACATGGACATCATTTCTATTTTTAACATTTATTTTAATAAAACTTCATATACAACCTAAATAAATGGACAACCACTATGAAGTATACATTCTCGAGAGAACCGAAGACAACAATGGTGTCAACCCTCTTTGAACATCATCCTATATTTATCAGTACATGATGCACCTATACATTAAAACAAGAATATCATATCTTTTGAATTTTTTTTAAAAACTGTGGGTTAACCCCTATGAAAATATTGAGTTTTTGTGTAAATTGTTCTATACACTAAAGTTTATTCTCTTTATAATTGTATAAAATTTTAACTACTGTATATTTGTTTTTAATGCATGCAAGACTATTTTCATGGTACATGGACACATTTCTAATGTTGTAAAAAATTAAAATAAATAAATATTTATATACTATCTAAATCAGTACACTAACCACTTTGAAATCTCTATTCTCTAGAGAAATATAGACAGCAAAGGTTTGAAACCTCTTTGACCATCATATTATGTCAATTCTTGATTCAACTATGCATAAAAAAATATTATCATATTTTTTGAAAATTTCTCAAAATTTGTAGGTTAACCCCTACGAAAATATCGATTTTTCGGTAAATTCTCTATATATTGAATTTTATTCTTTTTTAGTGTTGTTTAAATTTTTCTAACAACATTCTACATTTTTATTAACGTATTCAAAACTGTTACTCATCGTACATGGACACTGTTTCTAAGATTTTAACAATTTATTTTATAAAACTTCATATACTATCTAAATCAATAGAATAACCACATAAAATCTCTATTCTCTAGAGAAACGGAGAAAAAAAGGTGCCAAACCTCAATGACCATCATCATATATCAGTACACGATCCAATTATACATTAAAACAAAATTTTCTTATTTTTGAATTTTTCTAAAAATTTGTGGGTTAACCCCTACGAAAATATTGAGTTTTCTGTAAATGTTAAATACGCTCAAGTTTTTTCTCTTTAGAGTAGTTTAAAATTTCTAACCACATACTTCCCATCTTCCAAATAAAACTATACATTAAACAGTATTGTCATATTTTTTAAAAAAAATCTTAAAATTTGTAGGTTAACCCTACGAAAATATTGAGTTTTTCGGTAAATTCACTATATACTAAATTTTATCGTCTTTAGTGTTGTTTGAAATTTTCTAACCACATTCTACATTTCTATTATTGTATGCACAACTTTTATTCATCGTACATAGACATCGATTCTAAAATTTTAACAATTAATATAATTAAACTTCATATATTATCTAAATCAATAGACTAACCACATAAAATCTCTATTCTCTATAGAAACGGAGAAAACAAATGTACCAAACCTCAATGACCATCATCCTATATCAGTACACGATCCAATTATAAATTAAAATAAGATTGTCGTAATTTTGAATTTTTCTAAATATTTGTGGGTTAACCATACGAAAATATTGAGTTTTTCTGTAAATGTGAAATACACTAAAGTTTTTCCTCTTTAGAGTAGTTTAAAATTTCTAACCATTTCTTTCCCCCCTTCCAAATGAAATTATGCATTAAACAGTATTGTCATATTTTTAAAAAAAATCTCAAAATTTGTAGGTTAACCCCTACGAAAATATTGAGCTTTTCGGTAAATTCTCTATATACTGAATTTTATCCTCTTTAGTGTTGTTTAAATTTTTCTAACCACATTCTACATTTCTATTAAAATATGCAAAACTTTTATTTATCGTAAATGGATATCGTTTCTAAAATTTTAACAATTAATTTAATAAAACTTCATATACTATTAAATCAATAGACTAAACACATAAAATCTCTATTCTCTAGAGAAGCGGAGAAAAAAAAGGTGTCAAACCTCAATGACCATCATCCTATATCAGTACATGATCCAATTATACATTAAAACAAGATTATCGTATTTTTAATTTTTCTAAAAATTTGTGAGTTAACCCCTACGAAAATATTGAGTTTTTCTGTAAATGTTAAATACACTAAAGTTTTTCCTCTTTAGAGTAGTTTAAAATTTCTAACCACATTTTCCCCCTTCCAAATGCAACTACGCACTAAACAGTATTGTCATATTTTAAAAAAAAATTCTTAAAATTTGTAGGTTTACCCCTACGAAAATATTGAGTTTTTCGGTAAATTCTATATATACTAAATTTTATACTTAAAATTTCTTAACTTTTTGACTGTCCATTGGTTGTCCATGTCCATATGTAAATGGGTCTTATTTGGTGATACCCATTTGTCCATATAGATTTTAAATGGACAAAAATCACTAGACCATTGGACAATGGGCGTTAATGAGTTTGGACTATATGGACATGGTCCACCCAATGGTCACAAAAAGTTAAGGTTTCAAATATTTTGTCATTTCATCTATCAAAATCAAAAGTGTTTTCGCCAAATCGAGTTTTCCGTTAAAATGACAAAACTCGAATTTTCTCGCTAAAATCGCAAAATCGAGATTTTCCGCCAAAATCGCAAAAAATCGAGATTTCCTGCCAAAATCGCATAACCGTGATTTCCCGCCAAAATCACAAAACCGAGATTTCCCGCCAAAATCGCAAAATCAAGATTTTCCGCCAAAATCGCAAAAAAATCGAGATTTCCCACCAAAATCGCATAACCGAGATTTCCCGCAAAAATCACAAAACCGAGATTTCCTGCCAAAATCGGAAAACCGTGATTTCCCGCCAAAATCGCAAAACCAAAATTTCCGCCAAAATCGGAAAACCGTGATTTCCTACCAATATCGCAAAACCAAGATTTCCCGCTGAAATCACAAAATTTGAGATTTCTTGAAATTGTGACATGTTTACTTATATGGTTTTTAATGGTTTCCATGGCAGCCCATATAAATATGGGTGTTTGTGGGTTTGGTCATTAATGAACATGGTCCTTAATGGAAATGGTCACTCTCTGTCCACAAACAATAAATGGACAAACGGATATGGGCTAATGGACATGGGCTAGCCCATCTGACAGCTCTACATCATCATATATCATTACAGGATGCAACTATACATTAAAACAAGAGTATCAGATTTTTGAATTTTTCTAAAAAACTGTGGGTTAACCCCTACAAAAATATTGAATTTTTATGTAAATGTTTTATACACTGAAGTTTATTCTCTTTATAATTGTTTAAAAAATTTAACTAATCTATTATACTAAAACAGAGTCCTATTTGAATTTTACCGTGGCATGATTTTAATTTGGACCTATTGAATATGTTGTAACTAAAATATATGTTACTTATCTATAATATTAAAACAAATTCCCTTTAAAGATCTTTCTTTTGATTTAATTTGATAATTACAAACACTATAACTCCTATATTTATGCTTAACATAATTAATTAATATTTCATTTCATAACTTATTTTACGTCCCATTTCATTTGTACGTTTAACAAGGTTCCTGTTATTTAACATAACTTCTTATATAATTTTAATTTGAGAACATAAATTATAAATTATAAATATAAATATAAATTATCCGCGCAACCGCGCGGGTCAGAATCTAGTTTATATTTGTTTGTTAATGTATGCAAGACTTTTTTCATGGTACATGAACATCATTTCTAATGTTATAAAAATTAAAATAAATAAAAATTTATATACTATCTAAATCAGTACATTAACCACTTTGAAATCTCTATTCTCTAGAGAAACAGAGACAACAAAGGTTTGAAACCTCTTTGACCATCATCTTATGTTAGTTCACGATTCAACTATGCATTCTACATTTGTAGGTTAATCCCTACAAAAATATTGAGTTTTTCGGTAAATTCTCTATATACTAAATTTTATCCTTTTTAGTGTTGTTTAAATTTTTTTAACTACGTTCTACATTTTCTATTAATGTATGCAAAACTTTTATTCATCGTACATGGACATTGTTTCTAAAATTTTAACAATTAATTTTTATAAAACTTCATATACTATCTAAATCAATATACTAACCACATAAAATCTCTATTCTCTAGAGAAACGGAGAAAACAATGGTGACAAACCTCGTTGACCATCATCCTATATTAGTGCACGATGAAATTATACATTAAAATAAGATTGTCGTATTTTTGAATTTTTAAAAAAATTTGTGGGTTAACCCCTACGAAAATATTGAGTTTTTCTGTAAATGTTAAATACACTGAAGTTTTTCCTCTTTAGAGTAGTTTAAAATTTCTAACCACATTCTTCCCTTCCCCCCTTTTAAATGCAATTATGCATTAAACAGTATTGTCATATTATTAAAAAAAATCTCAAAATTTGTAGGTTAACCCCTTCAAAAATATTGAGTTTTTCGGTAAATTCTCTATATACTGAATTTTATCCTCTTTACTGAATTTTATTATAAATATAGCACACAAAATTAAAAATGACCAAAATGTTTAATTAAATAAGTAAATAAACATTTATAATCATATGGTTAACTGCTCTAGACTTATAATTTAGATCCGAGAGGTGGGATTTAGAATTTCTAAATAAAAATTAATTAATAAATACTTAAAAGTTAAAATAAAAAAATTAGAAATAGTTTCAAAATAATATTTGAATTTTAAAATAAAATTTTAAAAAAATTGAAAAATAATTATAAAAAAGTTTGCATTAAAAATGTATAATTTGAATATTATAAAAATATTATTTTTATTTATTATATTTGTTTGAATAAATTTTTAATATATCTATAAAGTATGAGTAAGAGAATCATTTGCCTTTTTAATGAAACTATTTGGTCATTTTTTCCTTTGTATGTTTTATTGTGAAAAAAAAAACTTATTTTAGAATTATTTGAGAGAATTAACCTAATAAAAAACAATTGTTTGGTTGATTGTGCAGGAAAGATTTGACAATTAAATTTAAAAAGCTCTCTCTATAAAAAAAATTAAGTTCACAATTCTACATATGCATTGTGAGTGTACAGTATAAAGGAAATAACTATAGTTGAACTGTAAAAAATAGACCTACGATAGAAAAAAATATAAACTATGACGGAAATTTTCATGTTTATCATATTATTGATACTATTGTTCATTTTTACTTTTAATAAAAAGACATTTTCATAAATACCCTCGTATGATTGTTTTTACAAAGACCATTATATGTTGCTCACAGGCTCACAGCAAAAGGTCACCAAATATAACAAAGACCCTCGTATAATTGTTTTCACAAAGACCATTATATGTTGCTCACAGGCTCACAGCAAAAAGTCACCAAATATAATAAGAGTGATTTAGTGAACTACCCATATTTGAATCTCAAATTAGCAAAATACCATTGATTGGACATGAAGGACACTGACACAACCATTTGGCAAGAAAATGCCGAGAATGCCCTTTCTCTTTCCTCTCATTAACACGAAGCGTAAAAACATTTGTTAACATATAACACTTCTGTTAACGTCTACAATATTTGTAAACAACCAACACATTTATTTTCACGAAGCGTAAAAATAATTGTTAACAGTTAACACTTCTGTTAACGTCTACAATATTTGTTAACAGCGAACACATTTATTAACGCGAAGCGTAAAAATAATTGTTAACAACTAACACTTCTGTTAACGTCTACAATATTTGTTAACCGCTAACACGACGTCGAATCTAAAACCAGAAAATTGATATCATCAAGAAATTGAGGATTCAAATCCACTTATGAAAAAAATAATGAAAATTTAAAATTTAATTGTATATAGAATGATAGAGATTTGTAAAATAATTAGGGATTGAAGAGAAAAAAAAGGTGAAAAATTTGAGGATTCAAAGCCACTTATGAAAAAATAATGAAATTTAAAATTTAATTGTATATAGAATGATAGAGATTTGTAAAATAATTAGGGATTGAAGAGAAAAAAAAAGGGAGACGTCAAAGAGAGGAGAGAGAGTGTGGAGAATGGCAAAATGGTCCAAAAGAAAGACAAGTCTCTAATTATAAGGGCCAAATAAGGCACTTTAGCCAATTATCTCATATAACAAACAGTTCACGTAGCCTCGTAGGCTTGCAATTGCCCTTTACCTTTACCTTTACCTTTACCTTTACCTTTACCTTGTGGATAATGGTATTTACTATTCACCGATCATCGACTGAGTATGAAAATCTATTGTTGACAAAAAGAACAAAACTGATAAACAAATAGATACTCTTGGAGCGAAGCTTGCGATTTAACATAAAATCTAATATCTCACCCACCGGTCGAGTATTTTGTCTGGATTCAAAGTCAAATCAGTGTAGACATATACATCAAAAAAATAATCTTATTTCATTTACAATATGGCAAACAAGGTGCAGTAACTCAAAAAAAAAAATCATCAGAAAAATTTAGAATATATTAAAATGCATCAGCTCACCATTTTTTGTTTTGATATTCTCTGAATCAGCTATAATTATAACATATACCTCAATATTTCTAAAAAAAAAATTCTTTTCTACATTTATTTGCTATAACCTCTTCAAAATAATTAATTAAAATTTGAAATTCATTTGAAAATATTAACTTTCTCTCATATCACATTTTGGATTTTTATGGTTATTCAGAAAAGGTCAGCAAATTATGAAGAAAAAAAATAATAAAAAATAATTATAAAATTTCACCATACTATATAGAATACAATATCATTATGTTTTATTTTATATAAAATATAATAAACTTATTTTTCAAATTAATAAAATATGAATGTCTTTCATTTGTTTATAAGTTTAAAACTTATTTTCAGAATTCAAATATTACTTTTTAGGTTTAAGTTTTATGATTTTTTAATTTACAGTTTATCTATAGCATTATTTTAGAAACTATTTAACATTGACTATTGTATTATTTTCTTGTGAGCAAGGTTGTTATAAATATTAACTATTTATACAATTCTTCTAATTTATTTAGATTTTATGTAGTATATATGAATGAAAAATAGAAGATTAAAATTCTCAAAGCATTTAGACATACCACAACCAAGTTTGTTGGTAAAAAAAGGTACGCAGATTTTTAATACTACATTATCGTTATGAAACAATTCAATAACTTTGTTACAAATTTGATTGAAATAGAATGTTGTTATATATTAATTGTCTCATATAACTCCCTTGTATTTAAAAGATTAATGTGGTAGTTTTTTTATATTTGAAAAATGACATTTTAAATTTCAGCAAACACATTCTACTGTAAAACAAAAACAGAAATTAAAACCAAAAGACATAAATGGTAGAATTTTATTGAAATGCTAAAAATTAAATAATTAAAAACAAACTAAATTAATATAAAAATAGCTAATCAGTTACAATGTGTGAATAACTTAAAATATCATTTTTAATAAAGAGAAAAAATATAATTTAGAGTATTTTTTATTTCATTTGTGAAAAGGAAAATCAACCCAAAAAGTTTTATCTTTGTTACGCACTAAATAATAGAACAAGATTGTCTAGTTATAAATTAAATTTTGGTTTTCCTATAATCGACTCTCACAATATAAATGCTTTGAAAGTAGCAAGTATAGTTGAATGATGCTTCTTTACTTATCTCGATGTGTTAGATGTTTTCTGTGCTATGCACATACATTATAATTTTCAAATAATATTTTATTTAAAATCAATAATTTATTTATCTTAGTTTTTATAAAATTATGTTATTAATTTTTTAAAACTAATATTAAGTAATCATTTGTAATTTTGATTTACTTAGTTTAATTAATTTTTAATATGTATTCACATTTAATTTAGTTAAATAAAATTAATTTTACATTTTCTGAAATAATAATTTTATTCTACATTTTACTTATATATTATAAACTCAAATTTTGTTTTATATAGCGGTATAGAAATTATTACAATGTTTCAAAAGTCTTATCAAAATGTTTCATGTTACAATAATCTTGATACCATCCAAAAGCTTTGTAAAACATTATTATATTATTTAAAATGAACAACACATTTGTTTAAAAAGAAATATTATTTAAAAAAATGTAAAAGTAGACAAATTTTGGAGATATAAATATATATATAGTTTACAGAAGTCTTATTGAAGAATAAAATATGTTATAAAAACTAAAATATAGAGCATGTGTTTTATTTACATATATTTATCTATATTTTAGTATTTTATGTCTTCAACATGAATTATAATATCATGTATATACTATATTTTAAGAAATCAAAACATGAACATTGTACAAATAATTTAATCATAAAATTAAGTATGATAAAGAAATATATTTATACACTTTTACATGATTTGGATGATTTTTTACTAGAAACATTGAATATATATAAAACACTAATAAAATAAATGAATATTTTAGTTTATTTGTTATTAATTTATACTTTTTTCAAATGGTTCAACCTAATTGCATTGAATCTATATACAAAGTTGTATAAGACTGTGTGATAGTCTAAATTTAAAGAAATGAGATCAAATAACCAAGAAAATGGGAACAGCCGGATCCGAGGATATTTATTCTATCCAATTGAATATAAAGAAACTCTCTATTGACAAAAAAAATAAACCCTCTAAGACCACCATTAATCTGATTTCTTAAAATGAGATTTTTAACTTATTATTTAATGTTTTTTTATATATATTTTTTGGTTAAAAGACGTCTCTTATGTTTTAAGAAATTGTTCTTAGATTTTCTTAGTTAAAACTTAAAAACGTCACTTTTCTTAATTAAAATCTAAAAAACGTTTCTTAGGATATCTAAAAACTCGACTCTAACAAATCAGGGTTAATCAAGACTATAATTCTGTAAGTACTTTAAAAAAGTAACTCAGATATGCTTGTCTCTATCCAAATATCAATGGAATTGAAGTTTGAAAAAGTCCAACTTCAGCTATTTTGTTCTTGTTGTGGCCATCACTTCCAATTCTCCAAGTCAAGCCACTAAAGAGCAGGATTATCTGTTAAAACTTGTGGAAGTTTCTAAAAAAAAATATTAATATTTGATTATTTTAGTCTTTTCAAAAATATTGAACTATCTTTTAAAATTTTTTTTGGGGAATTTTCATGTTTACCACATTATTGGTATCACTTTTCATTTTTATCTTCATTAAAGAGACATTTTCATAAATACCATTTTTAAGAGGTAATTTTAAAAAAATTAATTGCAATTCTAAATTTTACATTCCTAAACCCTACCTCACCATATCTCACCCCTTAACCATAAACCTTAAGTCTTAGATTAATTAATTCAAGGGTTGTAAATGTGTTTTTTCCTCTTAAAATAAGGGTAAAATATTAAGGTAAACATGAAAATAATACTAGGAAAATGGTATTTTTGATTTCTCAAACTTTTTTACAAATTCTGAAATATAACTAAATATAATTAATTTAAACCTTAAGTCTTAAACTAATTAATTCAAGGATTGTAAGTGTATTTTTTTCTCTTAAAATAATGGCAAAATAATTAAGGTAAACATAAAAATAATATTAGAAAAATGGTATTTTGACAATTTCTCAAACTTTTTTACAAATTCTGAAATATAACTAAATAAGAATTTTTGTGTTGTTCTTTTCGTGATATATTAATTTCATTTACTTTAAATGTTAAGAATTCTTTTTACACTCTTAAGCATAAGCAGGGGCGGCCCTCGGCACAGCGAAATGAAACATTCGCCTAGGGCCCCCAAAAATTTTCAAAAATTTTACATAGAAAAAGATCCCAAATTTATAAGAAAAAAAAATTAAACCCTTATTAAATTGTTTAGGGCCCCCTCACTCTCAGGACCGTCCATGAGCAGAAGGGTGCTTAAGAACATGCACTCGTTATATATCCTATGTAGTATCTAACGAAATATAATATTATTATTTATTTAATGTTTTGATTAAATTTGAAATAAAAATTACCATGTATTAAATGTGAAAAGGTTTTTTCAAAAGAAATTTGGGTGTCTCAAAAGGATCAATGAAGATGCTCTAACAAAAGAGAACAATACCTTCCCCACACTTTCAATGAATCCTACATATATTTATCGACCAATTTATTCTTCATTATTCAATATTCCCATTTGTCTTTAGTAATTTACCATTTAATTACTATATCTTTATTGTAGTGGCCGATAAAAATCTTCCAGAATTTCCTTTTTAACGACTAGTAAGCTTGTAGCATATGCCATATGGTGATGATCTGAGGTGACGATTAAAATGAAACTGGATTTGTTAATACATGTGGCAGAGCTGTTATAAAGACATGTCCACATTTTTAGGCCAAAATTTTGATTATTTTATGTCTCTAATTATCCATGTAATGACCATTGGATAATTAATTAAACTATTCACCGTTTTATTATAAGTATAATCTGTGGAAATTTTGTAGAGGGGAAAGATGAATGGTCTACGTCTTTGGGCCACGCGGGCCTTTCGGATCCAGCTGTTCCCATGAATTATTCATTTGATTTGCTCTGATTATGCTGTTTTAAAAACGAAGCAATTATGTTTATGACTACGACAAATTATATAATTTGGCGTATTCAAAGACGGAGATTACAATGCGAGACCATTTTAAAATGACCAATGCAAAAAAAAAAATCAGAAATACTGACATGTACGATTCACAAGACTATTTCCAAGTACCTTAAAAAAATTCAGAGACGGTAAATAAATTAAAACCCACTAGCAAATAAGAAATTAATCAGATGGACGGTATTGCCTTTTTATTAGTAAAAAAATTGTTGTCTCCTGTTTCATGGCAGCCATCCCACTGTTTATGTATACATAAACATGTTTATGGCATAATGCAATTAAAAGTTTAATTAAACCGAATAACCGAAACCATTTTTCACTTATATGTTCATTTTATAGTCGTGAATTCAAATTTGGTGCTCTTCCCGTTTTCACATTAGTTATGATTCAAAATAATACATTTTAATTTCAAATCTAACCAAAAATAATTAAAAAAATTACTAAGAATAGCACAAGTTAAGTATCTTTTTGCAAAAATACTTTCAATCAAAAATATATTAACATTTGAATTTGGGGGATTTTCAAAAATACCATTTTTCTTGTACCACTTTTTATTTTTATCTTCATTAAAAAAAATGTTTTACACTTTAGTGATTATTGTTTTGGGTTTCGTATAGAGGGGGTAGAGTTGAGTTTGTAAATGTTTTATAAATATTTTGAAAAAAAAAATAATTTAATCTATTTTCATCATATTAAAAGTATTTTTGAAAATTGTTATTCATTAAAGGTAAATTTTCAAAATGGTATCAAACTTGTGGTAAAATTGTAATTTTTCCATACTTAAAACCAATTCATTTTAAGATACAAATGAATTTTAATGTGTATAGATATAAAATGTTAAACCGACATTTGTTGTAGAATGAAAATTTTAGTGTCTAATATGAAATCATAAATTGGACTTTCAGAAATTTTCCTCAGACACAAATATTCAGGGTAAACAGTTAACCCTAATTAATTATCTTTTTTTTTGTGTTGTTGCTTGTTGGTAGAATATATATATATATATCAGATATTGTTTTTATGATGCAAAGATATGTGTGATTTTTGCTTTTGATTAATCATTTTCAATTAAGTATGTAATAAATTTAAATTTGATCTTTCAAGGAAATTCTCACATATGATGATATATAATTTCTACAACGATATTTTGGTTGTTACTTTAAAAAAATATTTATTAATTTGTTCAATAATAAAAAATCACGTTTGATGGGGATAAAATATATATAAGTTGGGCAGTTAATTACTACTTAACCACGGGTCTTCTCCTCGGACACAACCAAATGATCACCAATAATCATTCTTTTCTCTCTCTATCGTTCTTTTCCTCATAAATAATTATCCCCTAATCAAAAAGAGTCTCATCAAATATTATAAACCTAAAATCTAAACCATTCAGTGATCAAAAGGATCTCAAGAGAGAGAGAGAGGGGAGCATGGAGTCGGAGGAGGAGAAGGAAAGTAGTATAAGCATGGTGGAGGCAAAGTTGCCCCCAGGATTCAGGTTTCACC
Organism: Moricandia arvensis; assembly: GCA_905132765.1. Taxonomy (NCBI): domain Eukaryota; kingdom Viridiplantae; phylum Streptophyta; class Magnoliopsida; order Brassicales; family Brassicaceae; genus Moricandia; species Moricandia arvensis. The sequence continues at coordinate 30,624 of CAJHQP010005568.1, read as the reverse complement.
CAAAGGACGACGAGCTTGTCTGCGATTACTTGATGGCAAGATCGCTCGGTCACAATATAAATCAAACTCCTCCTCCTCTCCTCTTGATCCAAGTCGATCTCAACAAGTGCGAGCCTTGGGACATCCCCAGTACGTCTCCTTAATTACTACAATCTTATCTTTCTAACTTTAAGATCACCTGCTTATCTTCCATCACATACATGTAGCTAAAAGCTTCTTTAAATTTTTGTAAAAGATACTAGTGGATTCACCGTCATGATTTCGGTCTACAAACATAATTGACAACCAAGATTAAATGATTTTTTCTTCTATTTTCTTTAAAAAAAATATTATCCTTCAAAACAAAAGATCGAAGTTAGTTAATCCATATCCACTAAAAAAATTGGAGTGACGTCTAATAACCATCCGATGATATCACCTAATAAGATTATTATATTTCTATATATATTACAATATAGTCTTTTTTGTTCACTTTACAATATAGTCTATATATTTACATATTACTAAGAGGAATACCCTAAAATAAATTTGTCACCAAAATAAACATAAAAAAAATAAATGACCAAAATAAATTTTATAAAAGTATATAAATATACATTTAAACCCTTTAAATTAACTAATTTAGACTTAGTGTTTAGAGTTATGGGGTGAGTTTCAGATGTGGAGTTTAAAATTAAAAAATATATACATATTAAATTTTCAAAATAAAAAAAAATATTTTGATCATTTTTTTCTTTGAGATCTATTTTTATAACAAAACTTAAAAAGTTCTATTGAAATATTTACGTTATTAGTAATCCTTATTCAAATATATCATTGTCATTATGGGCATGTATGTATCTATTATAGCTTGAGGTAACTATTCATATAAACACACACATAATTCTTACAAACATACACATAAGTCTTACAAACATACACATAATTCTTACAAACATACCCATAATTCTTACAAATAACTGCAAAAAAAAATAAAAAAAAGTTAAGGACACATATTTACAAGAGAAGTTGACACTCTTGGCGTTTATCGTCAACCAAAAATACTTGAAAAGTTTAGATAGGAATAACATAAGATAATAATACGAATAAGTCAATTTCTAGGTTTTGTTGGTTTGTAGCCTTTGAGTGTGACATGTTTTTGCTTATGGACATTTTTAAAAAAGTTTTGGAAAATAATATTCGTTCTGTTTGATCATAATTAGATTCTTCTTCGTCTTCTCCTTCGCGTACGCCTTTAATGGGTCCTTCATTATTTTTTAAATCAAGATATTGAGACCCTTCAACTACGTAATTATCAAATGAGTCGGCACTCATTTGATAAATATTTTTTTTTCTTTATTCAAACAAAGCTCCTATTTATATATAACAAATTGAAATTCATTCATACAACTCATCCACAAGCGTTGGGTTCCTATTTGAGATTTTTGCTTCAAGAGTTACATGTTGACAGGCTTAGTTCAAATCCGCACGGATGTGTTTATATTAATTTCTTTTGTTAATTTACATCAGTAAATAACCGATACATGTCTTATCCAAAAAAAAATATACATAGAATTGACCAACACTTTTCATAGAGCTTATACATTTATTTTCATAGTTTTCATAATATTAAAAACATCTAAAATAATCATAGTAAATAAGAAAAACCAAAATTTATGTTTAAAATATAATAATATTTTAAAGTAAAGTTATCTTTATTTTCTATTAAACATATTCATTTCTAAAACATAACAACATGAAACCCATCTAATTTTACTTTTATAAAACTTTATTTTACACTCCATATTTATACACATAATAATATTAATAAATACATACTTTTTGGATCTCATTGAAATGCTGTATATACTTCTATTACCAAAAATAACCATTATTTTAAAAGCATTTGTATTAGAAAGAAAGTGTCTCGCTATAAAAATAAGATAGAGAATAAAACAAAGTTTTGATGAAAATTTACAAATAAATTGGTTAAATTATGCTTTAGTAGGGGTTCATTTTTACAAAATTAAATAATAAATGAAAAATATCTTAGATACCACTAAAACAGTTTTTGTCACAAAAAATAGTTTTTAAAGAGAGCGACTAAAATATGTTTTATTAAATGGTGTAATAATCTTTGAAAACCACATGAAAATTTTATGAAACAAATAAATTGGTTAACTGTGCTTTAGTATGGTTCATTTTTACAAAATTAAATAATAAATAGTACTACATATTAATAATTTTCTTGTTTGAATAGAAATGTTTCTAATCATTGTTTTTTGTTGTCACTGATTAACTGAGTTATGTTTTAAAAAGCTAAAAACTAAGAAAACTGTAGAATTGGATACCAAGAACAACTTGACTTTCATTGAGTAATTGCCAACGTATTTATACAACCAAGATATCAACTAAATCTCCTACAAACCAGGAGATAAACACAAATACGTTGTTATCTTATTAAAAGATAAACCTTAGCTATATTCTTCTAGAACCTTCTCCAATACTCCCCCTCAAGTTGGTGTGTGAAGATTCGTAAGACCCAACTTGAACGATAATTCTTGAAACTTTGCACGTCCAAGAGCTTTGGTAAGTAAGTCTGCAACTTGAGAATGTGTAGTGACATGAACAGTTTCAATCAGCTTGGCAGTGACAGCATCACGAACAGCATGACAATCATTTTCAACATGTTTAGTGCGTTCGTGAAACACTGGATTTGCAGCAATGTGAATAGCTGCTTTACTGTCACAGAAGAAGCGAGATGGCGCAGCTTGCTTGATACCCAATCCTTCAAGAAGACGTCGCAGCCACTTGATCTCTTTAAGTGCAACTGACATAGCCCTGTATTCTGCTTCAGCGGAGGAGTGAGAGACGGTGTCTTGTTTCTTTGTTTTCCAGGAGATTGGCGAGCCACCAAGGAGCACAACATAAGCACTCAAGATCGCCTGGTAAGAGGACAAGAGGACCAATCTGCGTCACAATAGACAGTGAGAGAAAGATCAGATGTAGACTTGAGAAGAATGCCTTGACCGATGGATCCCTTTAGAACCGGACGACGCGAAGAGCAGCATCCCAATGAACTAATTTCGGAGCTTGCATGAATTGTGTTAGAATATGTATAGCATAGCTAAGCTCTGGACGTGTGTTGCCAAGGTATATTAATCTTCCAACTAAACGCCGGTATTGCTTGGGATTATCCATTAACGGACTGGCAAGATTTGGATCAGCGAGGTTATGACCTTGCTCGATGGGAGTTGCCGCCGGTTTACAACCTAAGTTTCCAGTTTCAGCGATGATGTCGAGTGTGTACTTTCGCTGAGAAACAAAGAAACCATCTTGTCCCCTACTGACTTCCAGACCAAGAAAATACTTAAGAGAGCCCAGATCTTTCATCGAGAAACAGCGTCCCAAGTATTCTTTAAACTTCAGTAACATGTGATTGTTGTTACCACAGATCAAAAGATCATCACGTATATTAAAACATGCATTTCAATCCCATTCTTCATATATGAGAAAAGAGAATAGTCATCATATGATTGAATGAAGCCAAAACGAAGCAGTGAATCGGAAGTTTCTTGAACCAACACCGTGGTGCTTGTTTGAGGCCATAAAGAGATTTCCTGAGACGACAAACCTTTCCTGGATGCTTGTGGCGGAATCCTGGAGGTAAGAGCATGTAGATTTCTTCGTCCAGGTCCTCGTGAAGGAACGCATTATTAACGTCCATTTGATAGATTGCCCAACCCTTGGCTGCAACAAGTCGGAGAAGAGATCTGATTGTAGTCATCTTTATAACCGGAGCAAAAGTTTCCGAGTAGTCCTCTCCCTCAACTTGTTTGCTGCCATTAACCACGAGCCTAGACTTGTGGCGTTTGATTGTGCCGTCGGTGTTATATTTTATACGGTAAACCCATTGACTGGGAATAGCAACTTTTCCAGGAGGTAGTTCGGTAATGTCCCAAGTATGTTGCCCTTCAAGTGCATCAACTTCTTCATACATAGAATCATTCCAGACATCTTCTAATACTGCTTCTGCAAAATGTTTTGGCTCAACTCCAGCAGTAATGGCCGCAAGAAACACTTGATAGCCTGGAGAGAAGTTAGCATCAGAGATAAAATCCGTTAAAGGATAGGAACTCGTACCTGAAACCGTAGACGAGGACTGTAGGAGAGAGAGAGGAGCGTGATGGGGAGTGGAGACTTGTGCATTGTAGGTAACGTAATCCTTAAGTTTTACTGAGGGGAGACGTTGTCGCTGTCCACGACCTAATGTATCTGTTTCATCTGAACCTTGTTCTGTTGTGTTCGTAATCTCTGGTGCCGACTGTAGACAGAGGACTCTGTTTCGGGAAGTGAGGAAGCTAAAGGTTGATGTGTTTGATTGTCAACAGTCATGTGTTCAGGAAGCGTCGATGGTGTTGATTGAGTAACTAAGCTCCCCCTGTCAATGACGGAGCTCCCCCTGTCGTCATTATTCTGATCATCATCCAATCATTATCAGGTGGCAACGGAGAGGGTGTGACTGGTGATATTGCTGTATCTTTAGCAAGGGAAACATGTCCTCTCGGAATACTACATCTCGTGAGACAAGTATCTTTTCTTGCTCCAAATCATAAACTTTCCATCCTTTCTTTCCAAGAGAGTAACCTATGAAAACACAAAGGCGACTTCTTGGATCAAACTTGTCTCGCGTGCGGGAAGGTTTGTGAACGTAACAAGCAGAACCAAAAACCTTAAGCTGCTCATAGTTTGGCTTGTGACCGTGAAGAATCTCGTAGGGTGAGAGTCCATGGTGTATCTTAGCTGGTGTTCGGTTTATTAGATATGCAGCAGTAAGAGTGGCTTCGCCCCAAAATTGATAGGAAGAGAAGCTTGAAATAACAATGCGCGAGCAACGTTGAGAATGTGCCTATGTTTCCTTTCAACACGTCCATTTTGTTGTGGTGTCGCGACACAAGAAGTCTGATGAATGATCCCATGCTCTCGAAAATGAGTAGATAGACACATAAACTCCGTTCCATTATCAGACCGTACTGTTTTGATTTCTTTGCCAAACTGTTTCAAAGCATATGCAATAAAATTCTTCAAAATCGACTGAACCTCTGATTTTTCGAGCATCAGAAAAGTCCAGACTGCTCTAGAGAAGTCATCAACTATAGTGAGAAAGTAAACAGCTCCACAAGTCGAAGGAACGCGATAAGGTCCCCACACATCGCAATGAATAAGAGAAAAAATTTCATTGGATTTATTATTGCTATCAAAGAACACTTCTCTAGTCTGTTTAGCTTGAAAACAAATGTCACACTGACGAGAGCTATCAGAACTAGAACCAGAAATCATAGGTAAAGCCGAAAGCACAGTAAAACTAGGATGACCTAAACGTCGATGCCAGAGATCTCGATCTGCAGAAGCCTGAACACTGTGAACCTTAGCTGTGGCAACTTCTGTCAGATAGTAGACCCCATCACGCTCTTCACCTCTTCCAATCAAAGTCCTCGAGAAACGGTCCTGTAGAACACAAACTGTATCAGTAAAAACCGCAAAGCAACTTGTTTGCTTCAAGATTTTCGAAACTGAAATAAGTGTGCAGTTTAAAGAAGGCACGAGGAGCATATTTTTGAGAGTAACTTTCGGAGATAATGGAAACTCTCCCATATGTACCGCAAACGTTTTGCTACCATCAGCAAAACCCAATTGAGCACGCCGGGATTGACACAATATTGATGAGTAAAGACTTATCACCAGTCATGTGATGAGAAGCTCCCGTGTCAAGAATAACATCGCCAAACTTTTCCTTACCAGAAAGTTTGTCACTGTTGTTTGATTTTTCCTGGAGCATGTTTTGAAGAGCACGCCACTGGTCTGCTGTAAAGTCCGGAAGAACGAAGTATTAGCACTCGTTGCATTTGCCACCGGATTAGAAGATCTTCCACGTCCTCCCTCCGCGACCAGCTCCTTTTCCACGAGAAGTCTGCTTGTTGCGTTCAGTCCACCACTCGGGATATCCCACGATCTGCCAACAATCTCTTTTCTCGTGACCGGTGCGACCACAATGAGAACAGAGCATGGTGCGGTCTCGAGTTCGTAAGATGCTATCTGGTCGAGAGGATGATTGACTGTCTGTCTTTAGAGAAGACGCTGGAGTTGGTGCAGAGACATCTTGTTGCTGTGTGCCACGAACAACAAGTCCTAAAGCATCGTTGTGAGTTTCACGAGTCCGAGATGAACTTAATCTTTGTTCTTCGCGTATTGCTCTGGAGTACACTTCTTCCAGAGACGGCAATGGATCTAGTGCAATAACAGTAGTGCAAAGACTTCCAAATCGTTCATCGTCAAGACCCAACAAGAAATCATGAACCTTGTCTTCTTCTCTTTCTTTCGATAAACTGTCTGCAGCTCCACAGGTACAAGCAGGCAGAGGTCGATGAATGGCATATTCTTCCCACAGAGAGCTCAACTTACCAAAATAGTCGAGAATAGTCTGACCATCTTGTTTGCACATAGCAATTTGTCCCTTGAGCTGGTGCAGTCGAATTTTGTTGTGACAGAGAACCTCTGTTTGAGATTACTCCACAGCTGTGAAGAGTCAGCTATAAATGTGACCGTTGAGCGGACCTTTGGTTCAATTGAAACTCGAATCCATCCAATGATCATAGAATTGACCGTCATCCAGTTTTCATAATCGGCGTGGTTAGATTCAGGCTTTTTAATGGTTCCCAAGACGAAACCTACTTTACGTTTGGCACGTAATGCGTTGAGCATCTCCGTAGACCACTCTGTGTAGTTAACACCGTCAAGCTTCACGGAGGTAATAAGAGCTCCTGGATTGTCATTATTCGACAATGTATAAGGAGATACGACGACCGAAGCCGGAGTTGCTGGAGCAGCTGTTACTTCCATCGCAAGTCAAGCTTCTTTGCACAGCACGTGTGCTTAATCTCGGCGTGAAAACCCTGAGACAAGTTTAAGAAAATAAAACGATTGATTATTCTTTGCAGGATTGCTCTGATACCATGTAGAATTGGATACCAAGAACAACTTGACTTTCATTGAGTAATTGCCAACGTATTTATACAACCAAGATATCAACTAAATCTCCTACAAACCAGGAGATAAACACAAATACGTTGTTATCTTATTAAAAGATAAACCTTAGCTATATTCTTCTAGAACCTTCTCCAATAAAAACAGAATATGAACTTGAGAAAATCACTGTTATAATGTATGTAACAAAAAGAATGATTTTGTTGTATGTTTCAAATGATCAGAAACGGCATGTGTTGGAGGCAAAGATTGGTATTTCTACAGCCAAAGAGATAGAAAATACGCGACGGGGCTGAGAACAAACCGAGCAACGGCCACCGGATATTGGAAAGCCACAGGGAAAGACAGAGCCATTCTAAGGAAGAGTAAGCTTGTTGGGATGAGGAAGACGTTGGTGTTTTATCAAGGTCGAGCTCCCCGTGGTCGTAAAACTGATTGGGTCATGCACGAGTTTCGTCTCCAGGGTACTCCGAACTCTCCAAAGGTACAGGAAGACTGGGTCTTGTGTAGAGTGTTCCACAAGAACACACAAGGAGTTCTAAGTAGAGACAAGATGGGAAGCTGTTTTGACGAGACAGCCTCCGCTTCTCTTCCTCCACTGATGGATTCTTACATCAACTTTGACCAAGAACCCTCTTCTTACCTCGGTGATGATCAGCACTTCATCACCAGTGAGCAAGTGCCCTGCTTCTCCAATTTGTCACAGAACCAAACCCTAACCAACTCAGTCTCTGAACCCAAGACTCCTTGCAAGAACGCTATCCCCTTAGGGTTCACTAGGGGTTCAGACCCCGCGATGCTCCCAGGGCTAGACTCGTTCTGTTCTTCAGATCAGATGGTTCTCAGAGCTCTGCTCAGCCAGCTCACTGGAAGCATGGGGCTAAGAATCACAAAGTTATGGGGAAGGTAGCTCCGAGGCCTCTTGACCGACATTGGTATTCCAAGCACTGCTACTTGGAATTGATGATGGTCGAGTGTAGTGTGTGAGTGATTATTGCTATATTCATATATTCATGATTGGAACTATTCTTCAAGGGGTGCGTGTCTGATTGTACAAACATTTCCCTCACTCTTGTACAACTCATGTAACATACCACTTAAGACATAATTATTATACTTATGAATTTCATCATAGTATATTTCTTTCGGTGTAATTAATAATCAAAACTACCATATGAGACATCATTACCAGTGAACATGATGGAATAATTGATTGCACAGCCAAGGGACAAGGCGCTGCTCCCTGCAGAACTTGTGAACAAAATCAATGTATACTAATAGCTAATGATAGATGAGGTGAAGAAAGAAGGTGATATGGTGAATGAGGAAAGATCTGTGGAGCTTATATTTAGCTTACTCATTGCATCTTGTGAACATCCACTATGAGGGTGAAATTTATAGGTGAAAACCACAAACTTCTATGGAGTTGAAGGTACCTGGCATATAAAATTTGATGAATAAGCGGTTGAGAAAAGTTTGATTCTTATTGTTTCTTGATTGATATGCTTTAGAAGCTAACTATGTTGAACAGAGAAAGAGCATAAAACCAAAACAGAGCTGATAAAAGAGTCTGGAGTAATGATCATTACTCTGTTTTCATACTTTCAAATTCAGGAATTAAAGTTCCAGCATTCCTTTTGGAGAACTATTGTCACACTCCCACCAGTCTTTGGGATATACCCAAAGGCCTCGCAGAAGAAACCTGATACTGTTTCGTACTGATGGTCCTGCTTTACAAAATCATCCAAGGAAATCATAAAATATTATCCTCTCTAAACCCAGAGTGCTTCTTTTTATCACATCAGCAGCATATTCAAACTTACCACAATCCTTGCAACCTCTTGAGCATTGTGAACCGCTACACTTTTTGGAGTTATTTCAGTCAGGAGTAAGATGGCCACCTATCATCAATAAACTTATATGACTATCTCAGTAAGGAGTAATATGTAAAAAATAGTGTTGCAGCTTCCGTGACCAGGCAATTGCAGCAATATTCACAACACTTAACAAGAACCGAAAGACACGTATAAGGTTAGAGACAATAAAAACAACATTCGGACAAGTAAAGAAAAAGCAGTAGGGGTTGTTCCAATGGGAATGGTAGTCATTACCTTCCAAGGCCAAAGAGTGGTAATGGAGGTCTCTGCCATGGAGACCGAGAAGAGCAGCTTTTTAGATTAGACCATGTTCTCTAAGAACCTTTGAAGTTTTGGGGCCAAGCATTCTTAAACAATACAACAAGAGCAGGCTCTGACCAAAAGTTGTTTCTGTGAACGTCTTGCTGAAAAAAATGATGTTCGAGTGGCAATGACAGATCGACCAAGATAAGAACTCAGAGCTTCTCCTTTTCAATTCTCACAGATACACCCACAAAGGGAGATCAGATTGATTGGTTTGATGATCTCATCGAAGAAGAATCTGAGAAAGTAGCTGAAAAAGGAAAAAGACAAAAGGCAAAGCGGAGAAAGGTTTTAGCTTTCTTTAGACTCCTCCGTGTTGTTGCAAGTGACACGGTTAAGCGTCGTTGAGCCTCCTATATCATACAAGACCGGTTCAGTTTTTTGTTTGGTTAAATGGTTGTTTGATACCTTAACTTAATCCGGTACCACAATGTTGGTTTAAGAGTTAATTTGTTTGCAAATCAGAGTGTAATCTTTTTCACTTTGATTCATATTTTACAGGTAGATAACAAAGACGTATAATTACTTTTTTTTTTTTTTGTTTTAGATGACATAATCAGACCACTCGGTTAAGTACGATGTCTGGTCCATAGTCAAACCGGGAATCTTATCAACCATTTTCGGATTCTCTTTCCCACCAATCAATCTCGCCGGGTTTCCAACCGCCGTCGTATGCGGCGGCACGTCCTTGAGCACCACCGACCCCGATCCAACCTTAGCTCCCTCACCGATCGTTATATTCCCCAATACACAAGTCCCGGCTCCGATCAACACTCCATCACCTATCTTCGGATGCCTATCGCCGCACTGTTTCCCCGTTCCTCCGAGCGTCACGCCGTGGAGAATCGAAACGTTGTCTCCAACCACCGCCGTCTCTCCGATCACCACCCCCGTCGCGTGGTCTAACAAAACCCCTTTCCCTATCTTCGCTCCCGGATGAATATCGACGGCGAAAGCTTCGGAGACTCTGTTTTGGATCAATAAAGCAAGGATCTTTCTGTCTAGAGTCCAGAGCTTGTGAGCGATGCGATGAGCTTGACAAGCGAGGAAACCTTTGAAGCTTAGGAAGCAATGGACGTAGCTTAAGCAAGCTGGGTCTCTTTCCTTTGCTGCTAATAGGTCTTGCTTCACCGATTCGATGATCTCTGGGCTTTCTTGTAAGACGCTGATGAAGAGTTCGAAGAGGGTGTTGCTTGGTAAGGTTAAAGTGCTGAGCTTTACGGAGAGAATGTTCGCCAAAGCTGAGTCTAACGACCGATGCGATGTAATGGAAGAGTAATAGTAGCTTGACAATATGGGTTCTTGCTCGACGTCCGATTTAGCTTCTTCAAGCATCTTAACCCAGACATCACCCTCGACTCGGTTTTCTTGAAGCAGAGAGCTAGTGTGGAGGGTGATTGATCGTGAAATTCGACCAGGGGGTCGGAAGAGATTCGTGTAATGGAAGCGAGAATCATCGTCTTGAGAAAGAAGGGCTTTTCCGGTGGTGGTTCGGGAAGTGTCGATGCAGGGTGCCATTTGAATATTTAATTGCAGGAGAGCGAATAGTTGTGTGGAGAAGAAGATAAACTGAGCTTTTATAGGACAACATGTTTACTACTTTTTCTCTCTTTCCTTTTCCTTATAGTATGGGCAATTTGTGTAATATTCTTTTAAAATTAAGAGTATATACATGAAAAGTATAACGTGACGGTCATAAATTAGTACCATCACCATATCATAAATCTACATTATTGAGTAAACAAAATTAATGATTTGGACAATTTTGTAAAGCGAAGGAAAAGGAGATAAAAAAAAATATTTGTAGAAAAGTAAAACAAGAAGAAAGGTGACGTTTGTAATGACATATATGTATGTGTTTGTCTAAAGTATAACATGACGGTCATATCACCATATCATAAATCTACACATTGCACACTTCCACATGCTACAAGCTTTCCAAATATACACCAACTCATATACTCTTAACATATCTTACATAGTACATGCATATTCTATAGTTACTTAAAACTAAAATAGTATAGTAGCCAATTTTAAATAACAGAGGACAATATCAGAAAAGAAATTGACACACCAATATTGATTTTCATCTCTATCATGTGTTGCAACTATCCATTCCGTTTCAATTTAATTATCGTTGTATAGTAAAATTTTCGTTTCAAAATAAATATTATTTTATGATTTCAATGCATAGTTTATTAAATTTATATGTTATTTTACTTTTTATTGGTTAAAATATAATTAAATTTATAAATAATAATATTTTTATTTTGAATTTTTTTTTTTTAATTTGTGTGAAAAATTTAAAACAATAAATAAAATGAAAGAGATGCAGTATATATTACTACGACTCAAAAAAAATTATGTCATTTAGCAAGTAAAATAAAAAATCTTTTATGCCTTGTGATTTTGGTATTGTAGTAAAAAAAATTTAACTAATACGACAAGCATCATATGCATGGACGGATTTTGTAAATTTTATTGATTCGTGGTAATAGTTATCTGTTTATTTACACCGTTAAGGCTCATCAGTCTCACATGTTTATTATGCCACCTACTTTTTTATCTATATCATCAAACTCCTAAATTGTTCCTATATATATATATATATAATATATATACTTAAATAACTAGTTCAGAGAAAAATAGAATCAAATAAAAGTAGTATTTGTATATGCTATTCAATTTAAAATTTATCTACTTATTGAGAAAACAAAATTTAATGATTTAGACCCAGTTTTGCAAAGCTAAGAAAAAGGAGATTAAAGAAACAATATTTGTAGAAAAGTAAAACAAGAAGAAAGGTGACGTTTGTAATGACACATATAGGTATTATTGTGTTTGTCTAAAGGCTCCATTGATCCTTCAAGGTTACCTGAATGGCTTAATCTAATCATTTCGTTCTTTTAAAGCAAGAAGACTGAATCTAATCATATTTCTCGTTCTTATATTTAGTATCTGATTAGTTTCATTTAAGTTTTTTGTATATTCCTATTGACTTTTATTTTCAGTCTTGATAGTATCAGCAAAATTTTGGTTTAACACTGACAGGTTTCAAGTGTGATTTAGAGAAATATACTACAACCTCTTACACGCTTCATCAGTATTTTATTCACGTAAGAAAAGTATACATTAATATTTTTAATGGCACAACATGAAAAGCTAGTACACAAAAGAAAAGGAGTTGGAAAGACCATTATTATGGTTACATATATTCACTAGTCAATAGTTGGAAATTCCAAATTGTAAGGATAATCAACTGACTGGTTATAGAGAAACTTTATATTATCTTTATTGTCAATTGAGTCTGGATGATGCTTTGACACATGGTATAACGTGACAAAATATTTGTTGTGTAATCCACATTCTGTAAAACTATTGAGTTAAATATCTTATCTATGTGGAATTTAAGGGGTCTTTGACATCAGAAAACAACAAGAAAGAAATCAAAATCACATCCTTATCTTTCCTTTTCATTGCCTCCAACCACACACATACATTATTTGGTTTTCATTTTTAACTTCAACCATTCAAATGAAAGTGTCTCATCAGTTTCTTGAAACACACAAAATCCACACACTACTGTTTTTAGTTTGGTTTCCACAGAATATTGAAAGAATGACGAATATACTCTTTTAAATAAATTTTACGATTCCTTATTTTAGAAATTTAAATTAATTACTATTGTTGTTAATATTTTATTTATATTATTACTAAAATAAAATATACTATAAATTCAAATATTTATTTTTATGACTTTATAGCTAGATTATAAGTTAAATTTGAATATATATATATATATATATATATATATATATATATATTTCAAATTTTAATAACATTACAATATATCTAAATTACTTTTTGAATTTATATATTTTAATTGTAATATTTTAATTTTTAATAATATTATAATGCACTTTAATTTGGCTTTAAAAATATTTTTAATAATAATAAAAGGTATTAATTTAAATTTATAAAATAAGAATTCATAAAATCAATAAAAATATAAATAATAATAGAGTTACTTATAAAACTAAAATAATAAAAATAACAAGATTTATTTGATAAAATGAAAACATATATATCATTTAATGTTTACATGCTACTATAAGAGTGTTACTTTAGAGTATTGGTTAAGATGTTCATTGTTGTGTTTTTCCTCCCACAATCTTTCTTTTTTTGTTTTTTGTGTTTCTCTCTTGTTCATCTACATAACCATTTCTCCTCTCTATCAATACAACATGATTTCGAAATATCACACATATATCTTTGTTTTTATGGATTATTTACTTAAACACAAAGCTATACAAGGTGGAGCATAGAGGCAAGAACTGAAACTAAACGGTAATTGTGACTTCTTACTTTGGTTATAGATAATAAAATACGAAAATAAAACATGTTTTTATCTTTTAATTTTTAATATTAAATGAATTACAAAAAAATATTATTTATAATTTTTAAATCGGTTAATTGAAGGGTATTATGGTGTTAAAAGAAATGTGAATCCTATTTTCGTAAATAATTTTCTAAAAGTTTTAAAGGGACAAACTTAGGGCGAGAGTGTACTATTTTTTCCAATTTTTTCTAATTTTAATCTGTTTGATGATAATGCCACACCCGAATTCGTAGGATTTGGCTGATATTTCGTTGGAAAGATGTAACGAAATAAATTAAACATCGTGGTTATTTTTTTTATGGCTTTATAGTTTTTATCTCGTTACTTGTATCACAAGAAAGTGAATTACGAATTACTAAATTTTAGCAACTATGGTTGATTTTCTAAAATAATGTAAGAACGTGGGTTTATGATAAGTTTTTTTCAACGGTTAGAGCTGAGAACTTTGAAAAAAGAACTCCCTCTAACTAAATGTTGTCCAAAGTCAATAGCTTTCCAAAATAGCAAAAAGAGGATTTGAAACTTTCTAATAAAGATAGTGGCGGCCCTGCAATGTCCTCCTCCTCTGTTTTTCAAACATTGATTGCAGCAAGTTCCAGACAAGAGTAAATCATTTTCCTTTGTATAATGTTTCGGAATCTCTCATGTTTCTTTGAATATCCATCTCCTTTACATACCGCTGCCGTAAAGGACAAAGCAACAGATCATGTTCGTTTCCTTATTTTTCTTGCGGTACATTTAGGTTCTAGACGTTAACATATATTCAAGACAAAAATAAGCATGATTTTCTCTGTCACTAGTTGGGCGATACATCAAATAATCATTATTTTACATCATTATAAATATTTGACCCGCCAAAGTTAAAAAAAACACGTTGATTTTGTAAAGGGAATAAAACCTTGAACATGAAAGATTTAATGCATTTCACCAAAAAAAAAAAGAAATATTAAATGCAAGAGTAGTCCCCAAAAGAAAAACAGAGTATAAATAAATTTCTAACGGTTCTATTTTGTGTTACCGATTGCTTCATACGTCACTGCTAACAAAAAAAAAGTTGTCACTGACAAGTCACCAGATTATTATTACCTAGTGGAAAAAAATATGATCCTACTCGGTAACACAAAATAGAACCGTTAGACCGTAAAAAAGTTTATTAACTGTGATACATTTTTTGCAGCATTAGTTTAGAAAAAAAAATTTATACAGACAGAATATTTTCCTTTTTTTTTGGATCAACACATTTTATTTTCTATAAATAATATTTTCTCATTTTTCTTAAAACATCAAAAGTTTTCCCTTTCATTTCTAATAGAAACTGTTGTTTCTTGTTGAGCTGTAGAGTACTTAGCTTCTAGAGGGCCTAAAGCAATATTTAAAATTATAATTTTAGTTTAAATAAAATTTTATTATAACAATAAAACTGTAAATATATATATATATATATATATATATTCAATATAGCGAGAAAAAGTATATTCAATAGTTTTGATATGTATATAAAGTTTTTTAGAATTTTATAAAATATATATAATATCAAATTCTGAAAAAACAAGTGATCAAATAATCTGAAAAAAATAAAATGCAATAGTAGTTCTTCCTTATTAGTTTACAATTGAAATCTAATTTAAGAATTTTAAAGATTAAATTGATTAATCCAAAAAATTTGAAGAAATTAGTACCCAAAAAAAAATTAACTTAGTAAAAATTTCTTGTGATTATTTTGCTTCAGCAATATAAAATATTTTTGATGAAAAAAGCATAATAAACAATAAACAATTAAACCTATTAAAAATCTTAAAATTAGGCCCCCAAAAATTAATAGTACGTAAGAAGGGGGGGGGGTCTGAGTCAATAGGCTTTTTTACTTATACAGTACGACGCCACTGACTATAGACATGACTAGTCGAACTAGTTGTCAACTCACAAGTCCATGCATTACTCTGTAAAAGCAAAATACTACCGTTACTCTGTAAGAAAATTTATTACAATTTCTTCTTTTATTCTCTATAAATTAGTCTTCACTCCTCTCGAACCAGCAAAGTAATTTTTCTACTTCGTTTTTTTCTCGTCGAGACACCTCCTAGTAGCAACGGATCTTGCATGTCCTGTCTCGTCCGAGCAGTTTCCGGTGAGGAGGAGCCACTACGAGCACCGACGTCACCCCGGAGCACCACCGCAGTGTCTCCACCCTTTTAGAGAAGCACGTGCGTTTCAATGCCTCTCAAGCAAGCAAAGGTTTGTGTTCACTCTTTAGCAAAGTTCTGTAAAATGTTATACCGAAATGATTCATCTCAGAGAGCTCATCCATCTTGTTTTGTTTAGCCTGAGAAGAAGAAGAAGAAGATGAATTTCTTTGAGCTCAAGAAGATCAACTCTGGAAACACAACGAACCATCTTTGAACAACATCTCTCAGGTTCTTTTTTTGTTCTTTTTTCTCTAAAAAACTTTTATTTTGGACTTTACTAAAACTAAACAAAAATATTTTCATTTTGAACTAAGTGTAAGTGATAAATTTTAATATGTTAAAATCAAATCAAACATCTATATGTCAAACCAAATAGGACTCTTTCTTCTTCTTATGTTGAATATGTAAAAGGTTGAAACCAAGTCTTTTTGGTTTTCGACATTGTTTGAGTTTACATGTTTGGCTCTGTTTTGATTCAGATTCTGTTCCTAATGAAAATACATTTTAGTTATCCATTTTTTTTTGGGATAGCTAGTTTTCTAATTACTTGTTAATATGATACTCAAAGAGAAACACACTTTAAACATTTTCATTCAAACATTTTCACTTGTAGATAACATTCAAGAAAGAAATAAATACATTATTATTACACAATTTCAAACTCAAAGAACTTCCATCGAAAAAGGAATAAAAGAACATAATAAGCAAAAAAAAACGGTTTAGAATCTCGACGAAACCAAGTTTAACCATTGATTCAGAGAAGTCTCTGTTGAAGGAGGCCCCACGAGTTCGGACCTGCGTCTGAATGTACAAGTTGGTCTCCGTGTCATGAAGAAGTGTTGCATCAGATGTGAACAAACCCTTCTTCTGAGACACAATGTTGAAGTAGTGAGAGTCAAACTTCCTGGCACTGCCTGGGTCCATATCCACTGGGGTCCTGACGTCAGTTGGCTTGCACCTTTTCTTCAATACCCTAACGTAGCTAGGGTTCATCGCTGGGTCAAAGTCGCCTCCGCCCGTGAAGTTATGGACACGGTTGTTGATGAGACCGCAAGAAGATACACTAATGGTGTGTGCCCCTGAGAGGACGACTAGGTCTTTAGTGTTAAGACCTTGTCCATGAAGTTCTTCTTCAGTGTCTTTACGTCGGCAAAAGGAGATGGTAAGTTAACCTCAGGAGAGTCTAGAGATGCGTCCGTCCCTCCGGCCTAATGGAACAGGCCACCATGGTCCTCTTATCTAAAAACAAAGGAAACCAATCGTTGAGCAAAATAATTTTAGTAACGTACAATAAACATTAATGGTTTTGCATTAGAGTGCAAAAAATGTTACCATTGAAACAGCGTCTCTAGCGACACCTAAGTTCACACACACAGACAAAAGTATCAAAATGGCTGTTCATAACAACAGACAAAAATCTCAGATTCAGGCTGAACTGGGAACTTTAGACTGTTTGATCTAGTGCAAGAGAATAGCAATGATACAAATATCCCAGATATGGTAATGATTTGGTGTGAAAAAAACAGATAACAGAGCAAACAATAGAGATTCTGAGACTGGAAAATACCTTAGAATCCTAGCGAGAGCTTTGTAGCGGGTTTAAGGTACCAGCAACTGAAGATAGAAGAAGATGGAAGTAACGAGACAAGACTTTTTGTGTAGAACACAAGTAGCTGCAGAGGTCAGAACTTAAAAAAAGGGCAACAGGGTAGACAAAACGACCATTGAAATACCAAAAAACAATCCTCAAAAATCTTTAACAATTTCCTACTTTTCTGGTCATTGCGTTTGCTCATCATCTACTTTTGTTTTGTGTTTTGCTGCAAATAGAAATATTCTTTGTACCAATTGGAGTTAAAAGGTGTAATCCTACATAACATAACGCAGCCAAATGCCCAAGTCTGACTCGGTTTACAGAACATGGAGAAACTTGTTGTCATCGCCCGTTTGCTACGAAAAGAAATGGCTAAGACTTTGTGCTTCATCTTCCTCAAGTGCCGACATTAGGAGCACGAGTCGACAATGGTTGCCCATACGAGTATCTCCACTGACCACAAGCCTCGCATTTCTCCAGCTTCACCTCGTTTTCAAGTGTGCAGAACTTGCAAGACCAGACTTTGTGCTTCATCTCCCTTTCCTTTGGCTTTGCTGCAGTGCATACCTCGCATATTGGAGCCAACAACTGCTCCAAGAAAACAAGACAGCAAATGAATTTAACGGAATAGATAGCAGGAAGTTTCAATTAGAAAAACAAACAATCTCAGAGGAAGTAATATTTACAAGACTTACCGGGTTCAATAAGGTGCATTCTGTACACTCCCACATTGCAGTTTCTTCTCTGCCTTGGTTTGCATTGTAACCAGTCGATGGTGGTGAAGTTTCTGATGATTTCATGACACCAGATATAAGTTCATCTTTGGAGGAAGACGAAGGACCCTCATCGCATGGGCTGCAACTTCTTTTAGTACATCTACTTTCAGAAGTTTCCTCTGTTAAATCAATGCCATCTGATCCCCACTGGTGACTGGAAGATGGAGGGCATGAGTTGGTAGCATTTGAGCAGCTACTGCTTCTTTTTACTGACCTTGCATTCGTTTCCCTTACCGTAGATGTGTCACTATCATTTTCTTTGTCTTCTAAAGCATCTGCGGATTGGGAACCACACCAGATGTCATCAAGCAAACGCCTTTCAGCAGCCATAGCAGCAGCCTGGACTGGGGTAAGATCTGACATAATGCTGCTGTCACCACCAAGACGCTGAGGTCCTGAGGGTAACAGATTGCCCGCACGCACTCTCTTTTCAGCTGCTTTAGCTGCTGTTGCACGAAGAGAAGAGATGGGTGGCTGACGAGAAAAACCACCCAAACGCTTGCCAGGAACATCAAACCCCTGGCCTGTCCCTGTGATACCCTTTGACATCAACTCCTCACATTCCTGGCACAAACACAAGGACAACTGGTAAATGCAGCAGAGGTGTGCATCCTCTGAACAATGATAATATACAACAAGAGTACCTTTCGAAGTTCATCCCAAAGCTTATAAAAACTAGCATTGTGAGGGCCATGAGCGTTGTGGCAAAGCTCGTGGAGCATGGTGTCAAGAACTTCGTGATAGGATAAGAAATCAGAATCATGGTTTACTCTCCGAAGCCTTAATTTGACATGAACGCCTCTATTAACATTCACTCCCAAAAGCCTTGGATTTGTTGGGCTGAAATGATATAATCATCAATAGCATTTAATAAACCCTAAAATCCCAAATTAAAAAGTTATGATGATGAAAAGCATCATCGCCCTTTCTTTCTTTTTTTGTAATTTTACCAGAATTCAGAGAGAAGCTTGACACGCCATTTGCGTCGAGTCATAATAGGCTGAACCTGATTTGCCACTTTCTCCAGAATCTTCCTCGCTTCTTCTTCCTTTGGTTTCTTCTTCAACGCTTTTATCTCCCACACCTTGTTCAGATCTCCCAAATTCATCCCCATAATAACCCTAAAGCCTAGCCCTCCTGAGACGAACCCTAAGATTCGATCCACAAAAACCTTGACCTTCACGATCTTCGATGCAAGCCTCAAAAAGTTTAATTTGAAATGCGAAACCTAACCCCTCATCTAATAGAGTGGCGGGACGAAAGACACAAACACACCCTTCATTATTCGTACACAAATGGGCCCATTACAAGCCCATTTAAAACCAAGCCTTTTTTGGTTCAATCTAAATACCGATGAGTTTGTCATGTTTTGGAAGACCCAGCTTGGAATTCTTCTGCTGATTTTTCTTTTTATTCTTTATGGAGTGTGTTCCATACTTGTCCACTTTCTTAATCTCTAATGTATGACAGATCAATCACTATAAATCTAGGTCGAGGAAAAAAACATAAAGTTCTATTAATTGGTATTCTTTTGATGTTACAAAACAGGGCTGTTCCATACATAAACATCCAAAACCAATGTGTACTATATAGGTATCAAACAACTTCTTGTTAATAACTGTGTAAACCCCAATTTTAAAATTCTAAATCCTTTGTAGTTTGAGACAATTCAAGTGTCCCATATCATAACAATGGCGATGACAACAACTCCAGACAAAACAGCCAAGAACTTAAACCTAGGCTCATCCACTTGAACCTTTTTGTTGGGAAGATACCCTTTTGCCAACAAATGATTCACTGACACGTACACGAACACCCCACACGCCAAGCTCATCGACACTGCGAATATCCAATCCGCCACCCTCCTTGCGTCGTTGCGTCGATCACTATCCCTATCCCAACACCTACTGGGCTCGAGATGGCGAATGCGAAAGAGTACGTGATGGATGAGAAGAGAGGACGGTCAGGGATCATACGGAGAAGAGCTATCCCCATGGCTATCGCTGCGAATATCTTGTGGAGTGTGATTGTCCATAGAGCTCTCCATGCATCTGCTTTGGTCTCTGAGATCCCTATCGCTATGCCTTCGAATACAGAGTGGAAACAGAGAGCTACTATCAGTAGAATGCTATCTCCTATCGAAGACTCCGTTGTCCCTGAACCCTGCTTCGGTTTCTCATCTCCTGAAAACCACAAAAGAACCAAACTTTCAACACAGTTCTTGATTTTGACTTTCGGGTTTAAACTTTGTTGGTACCTTGAAGCTCCACGTCTTTGGATGATGAAGTCTTGGAGTAGACATGGGCTATAACAGAATCAGCTAACATGGTGAGCATATAACCAGCACAAGCCAACATATAAGCAAATGGGTAAGCCGGAGACGGCTCCGACTCTCCTTCCGCCGTCAGCAAATCCCGAAACGTCTCGTCGGCATCCGACAAGAAATGCAACAAGGCGGTCGCTAGAAACACTCCTCCTGCGAACTGTGTTCCCAGGACCAGAAACCCTTGGCTCCATTTCAAGAAATATGGAGATACGCCGCTGATGAACGTCAGCACAAAGATGATGACAAGGCATGCGATTTTGACAGTGATTAAGGATTTTGATTTGAGATCGGAGCTCTTGGCGTGCGGAGACTCATCGTCGTCGTGGTCTCCTCCGGTTCCATGGGAGAGACAGGGGACGACCAAGACAAGAAAGAGGACGGATAAGAAGAGAAGAGGTCGAGACATGTGAAACTTGTTGAGTAGGCTTGTGTGTGTCTCTGTGATTCCAAGTTGGTGGGGAGATGTGTCGTGTAATATATATGAGTGGGTGTGCTTTAAGAGTCGTACAATAGAAAAGTCATGGGAGTCTGTTTTGTAGTACAAAATATATGTGGTTCTCGGTTGATTTGAGACTACTACTACTACTACTACACATTGAAAAGGAATGGAATACAGGTGAAGGATCGTTTTAATTGGTTGTTTAGAATTGGGACCCTATTTGGATGTGTTCATACATAGAAACCCCTTGACTCACCTAACTGTACCTCCCTCACAATTGCACCTTAAGACACGCGATGAAACTGACAGGCTATTACTAGCGTACTAGAAAAGGTTATTACTCTATTTTTAATACATTGCATACAAATAGACGTTTCAACCAACTAACTTCTCAAAATTCATAATCATAACTCATTTGGTAATCAACCAAAACAGATTAGAACAAACAATATATTCGTTGTTCACTCAAATAAAAAGGGCATAAGAGGAGTAAAAATTGGGCAAAAACATAACACTTCTTTTTTCTTTTTTAATGAGAGACACGATTTTAGTTCGAACTTTACCTACCAGCGAAGAACAGTAGCTCTTGTTCCTGTTTTATGGTGTGTATCAATGAGGATATAATCGTCTCTCACTATACATAAAATGTTTTAGATCCTTCTAACGCCTCCAGAAGCGGCCTTGTCTTTGTCCTTGCATTCTCCTGCATATTCATAAGACAGTCTTAATGGACAGCCAGCAACAGATTTCGGTTTGATACAATAGGTAACGAAAAAGTTCTGTTCGACTCACTTTTGATACTCTATGGACCTCTCAAGAAACTCTTTGGCAACATCCTTTCTCTCGTAAGAGGCTAGAACAGGTCTGATATCGGCTGGACCGTTACGTGCAACATCTGCAGACCAAAAACAAAAATAGGATCAACCAACATTGATAAATGCGGTTGACAAGACTGGAACTGAACTATGCTTACATTCGAGGAAGGGTATAAGATCTACAAGCGCCGTGTCATCAGATTCGAGTTTGTAAGGCTTGATTGGCACGCAATTCTCCGGCTGAAGGCTTGTATCAAAAGCATTCCCGCTAACATACAGAATCCTCCTTGGGTCCCTGTTCAGCTTCGAAAGATCCTGTAGCAGGGAATTTCAGATAGTTAGTTGAGAAGCAGCTGCTTTGGTAGGCGAGAAAGATAGGATGCTAACGTACCCTGTAGTGCTTTCCATTCTCATATTTAGTAGCGCCTCTTGCTAGCTTATAACGTATGTAGCCATTCGGGTCTAACTTCTCACAGACCGGATATACATACTAGAAGCAATGAAACAAAGTGTTAATTGCCCCAATATTAACAAACTACAACATTTAAAAGACTAGAAAACGAATAAAATACCATATCCATCTGGTCAGAATACACGACAATCTCATAGAATTTGCCGAGGTGCTCCAAGAATGCATCAACACCTGGTCTTTTGAACGTCCTCCACCCTCTCTCTCGCTAATGTAATTACATGTAAGGCAGAAACGAATAAATAAGGTGTTCATTAAGAAAACAGAATCATTTTAGCCAATACCCACATCTATGATGCAACTGGTGGCAATCAGTAGCCAATTGAAGTCGGGAGTTTACCTTCCAGTCAGTGTAAAGCAGTGTCTCATTCAAATCAAGAACGAGAGTGTAGACGACATTCTGTTCGGAGGGATGCAAATCCGGAAGAAGCTTTTCGGAGAGAGGTTCTGTAAAGCCCTATAAAAGAAGTAGAGAGGAAAGTAAGAAGAGAAAGAAAAAAAAAAGATGAAGAATAATGTGTGAGAGGGTGAAAGGAACATACTTTAACGTGTTCCTCCACACGTTCCCTAAGCTCCAAATACATTTCAATGGCTCTGGCAGGAACTGAACATAATTCAAGCAAAACCCAAGTCATGCTACAAGCTTAACTAAAGAGATACTATTACTTTTGATGAGATAGGCAAAAGGGGTAATACCTTTGATGGCAGCAGAATACAACATTGCCTGATATTTCTGCAACGAGAGTTAAAGTAGAAATCACATCAATCCAGGTGAGAAAAAAGAGATTTGAAGCCGCGAAAAGAGGATGAATCGTCAAGGAGCTAATATGATAGGTCCCCAAAGACTTAAAGAGAACCAGTTACTTCAAATTTCATTTCATATCACATTCAATAAACAACTGGTTACCTAAATACACAAAAGGAAAGTAGTTCCAACTAAACAACTAAAGAACATGTTGAACAAGTGAGAGACTTTCCATTAATATAGGAGCCCATGATCTTATCATAATACAGAGTTAGAATAGAGTTGAACTCACATCAATGCCAGAAGAATCAAGAGCAGGTGGTGGCTTCATAGCAGATTCACGGAAGGACTTAGTCTTTTCATTGACTTCATCTAACGTGTAAGCTGCACCAATAAACAAGAAGAATCATGAGATCTACAAGGGTCCGATAATAAAAGGGAGATCAAGTAAGTATATACCATAGCTAGTGTAACCAACAGCAGCGGTAGCGCCAGTGATTGCCCAGATGAGTCCGTTAGCTAGATACTTCAGACCTTTCCGCTCCTTTCCCAGCGCCTCCGCGGCCGCCTCAGGAGGAGGAGGAGGAGGAGGAAGCTGATTTGGCGGTGGGAAATCGGAAAAGATCGACTGCTGGCCCTTCGATGAAGAAGATGCTTCGGTAGAGAACAACCTCCTTGGGTTGCGAGATCGAAGCTTAAGCAAACTTGTCACAAGGCGAGATCGAATAGCAATTGAAGAAGCCATTTCCGATTTCGGCGTAGTATTTTTCGCGAGCCCTGGAGTTGGGTTTGGCCGTTTGGGGTTGAAGTAGGGTTTTGAAATGATCGGAGGAAATTAATAATCTGTTTGGACACACGGATATTCTCTGTTTGGGTGTCGGTTTATATATTTGTCTATGCCGGTTTATGTATACTTGATACTTAATTTATCTCCTACCATAATGAAAATTAATTAATGTTAAAAAAATAGAGAAATAGATGTGTATTATTTCATGAATAGTTAATTCCTATATAATATTATAAGAACTTGGAAGTAATTAAATTTGTGAATAAATATCTATGGCTTTTATTTTTTTCGTGGTCTATTTAAATACCAATCATGTTTTAGTTTAAAAAGTACAAAATTACATCTCATTTATTTATTTTTTAAATCAAATATTTATAAATTTTATAAATTATTCTTTCTATAGCTTTTATTCAGTGATTTATAAACCTTTGATACAAATCTACATAAATAAAATTTATAGTTAAATCACTAAAAACAATGACTTAAATTCTAAATTTAGAAACTTAAACATACATCCTCTACCAATCGAACCTATTCTCTTGTTAAAAATTTACCAGAAAAATTCAATAAAGAAAATTTTAGTTAAGAGAAAAGGAGTGTAAGGTGCAAATCAATGACCTCCCCTCATATATATATACGTTGAGACTTTTTTAAGACAACATACTCCAATAAGATAAATTTACTTTTTTAAAGTACTCGTGGATATTACCTCAGTAAAGTCAAGTAAATTGTCACTTGAACAGACATATGAACTAGAAACATCGACATTCTTCTGATTTGATCATGTTTTGATCATTTTCTTGATTTCTTCTGATTTCAAAAATGTTAGAATAGTGATAGACTTCCATATTTGAAACTGTAACAAGTTTATTGACTTCCATATTTGAAATTGTAACAAGTTTATTGAGAGTCTATCATTTATGTGTTATTTTCACCAGCTCGGATTAGACATTTAGCCATTGCTAAGCCTGCCTTACAGGTGATGAAAATCATTTTGAATCTCCTACAAGAATGTCAAATTTAAAATAAATCTTTCTTTAGAAACTTATCATGGTATATATGATCTAATACACCACTAATTCATACTTCAAAATCAGTAAAATATCCTCAAAACTGAAAACTGTAACTAGAACATTAATTAATACTTCAAGATCTTTCTTTAGAAAGAGATGTCATGGTATATACGATCTAATAGATCACTACTTCATACTTTAAGATCACTAAAAATATCCTCAAAAACTGGAAACAAAAACTAGAACATTAATTAATCAAATCAGAAATTTTGGGTGAAACGTAGTGAACCAGTCAACATTTCGGTCTTAACAAGAGATACACAAATCAAACCTTAAAAAAGAAATATTATGGTATATACGATCCAATAAACCACTAATCCATACTTTAAGATCACTAAAGATATCCTCAAACTTGGAAACATAAACTAAAACACTAATTAATCAAATAAGGAATTTCGGGTCAGTCAACGTTTCGGTCTTAACAAGTTTATTGATTTCAGTTTTAGTCTTGAAATCAACCCTTATATATTTCATGGATGGCTCTATTATTCAGTATCAATGGAAAGTTATATCCAATATATATTACCAACTTTATTTAAGAACTCATCTTAACTAAAGCTTTGTGGTGTAGCAACTAGAATGTATATTTGACATCCATTTTAGTGGCAAAATAAAACACTAAGAGAATTACATGATTGCTGCCCATTATAATTTGAAATACTACATTGGCTCTATCTTTCATTACAAAAACACAATACAAGTGCAAGCAGACAAAGCTAAGACAACTGATTTAACAGTCACGGTCACTGGCATCTTCCCTTTGTCTCTCCTAAACAACATGCCTTCATATAAAGGCCAGTTTAGTACCACAAGTACTCCTGTTATCACTAACTGCAAACCCATTGTCTGTACATCTCCTCCTCTAATAATCGCTGCGGCGAAGCATAAGAGATTGAGCATCCCGAGTGTTCCGAGGAGGAGAAACATGGGAGACTCCACTCCAAACTCCATCACCTCTTTCTCGTACCTCTCTGCCGCCTCTTCTTCTGCTACTTTCGCTGTGATCACAAACGCAGACTCCGAAACCCCAAGCTTCTTCAGAATCGTGTCTATGAGTCCAAAAAGAAACGAGCTTGTTCTTCTGTAAAGCCACATCCTTTGCTCGTTCCACCACCCACGTAACGTTCCTCCGCACCACAAGAACTCGCCTAGGCTATAAGCATTTGCTGCGACTGTCACGTATCCAAACGGGATAAACCACCAGCTCCAGACCTGGACCGTTTTTTTTACCCCAAGATTATTTACCCCGATACAAGAAACAGAGTAAAGCTACTATATTCACCTTTGGAAACAGAGGAATGCCTCTAAGGAGGCAGAGTGAAGTCAAAACAGAGTAAAGAATCACAGGCACTGAACTTGGAGCCCAAAGGCAATAGCAACAGTAACCAAGAATCAGTCCTAAACCGATCTTTCCTTGGCCATACCAAACCGGACTATACTCAGAAAGCAGAACCTGCAAGTCACCCTCTGACCATCTCCTCTGCTGCACAAGCATTTGATGCAAATTTGTCGGCGCTACGCCGACAAAAGCTTTCTTTTTCGGGTTCAAGTATGCTGATTTCCATCCACGGCACTGAATCTCTAAACCGGTTATGACATCCTCTACTGGACAACCATATTTCACACCCTTCTGCTCATTGAAAACAAACATTCTTTACTTAGTTTTTAATCAATAGATATATAGAAAACCCTGGTTTTGACTCCGGCTCAAGGAACATTTCCTAGTAAGCAAAAGCAAGTATTAAATCACTGCTTTACCTCCTTTCCCCATTGGGAGTTTTCTTCGTAAGTGCAGCTCGCAAGAGGCTTAATCGTCTCAGTCTCTGAAATATCCTCACGTTCTTCTTCTTCTTCTTTTTCTACCTCTCCATACTTTCTCCCACATAACACATCTCTTCTATGAAAGCATCCAGTTCCAATGTATAATGGACCCCCATTTCCATCCAATCCATTAAACTCCACCTTTTATATTAAAAACATCAAAGCTTAGTTACAAGTAGATTCAATAATAATATGTGTCCTTGCTTCTGGCTCATTTGAATATCCAGAGAAAGAGTCTTTATGGAGAAAGAGTCTTTATGGGCTACACCTCCCCCTTCACACACTGTTGTGTGTTTCTGTCTCTATATGTATACAAACTTACATCATATCCTACTCGCATCATGCTTCCATACAAATCATTCTTTGTAAGGTTCTCAAAACATTGCGGGAACTGCACGAAAGCAATCTCTCTCCCCTCTTTCTCATCAAGTAGGATGCAGAGTGCATCGCGTGCTGACTTTGAGTTGTTTGAGTACATATCACAATCCAAGTTTAGTATGATTCTCCCACAGGTGATCTTAGAAGACACCCTTATCTGTCAGAGAAATGAAAAACGTTGTCACATTAAGAGATAAGAAGATTCCTTGTGGAACAAGTAAACTATTACCAATGCGTTCATGGCTCCAGCTTTGAAGTGATGATGATGCTCTGGTCTCTTCTCTCTCGATAAATACACCAACGTTGGTACTGTTACTGTATTATCTTTCCTCCCATCTACCAAAATCTTATGAATGGAACCAAAAAAAACAAAGATTCAGTTTTCTAGGTTGCTGCAGTTTTATTACAAAACATAACACTATTACTTACTTGAAGAATGGTTCCATGGTTTCTGCGAGTAGCGTCAGAGTCCCACTGCGAGAACCCATCACCGTACTTCAAACGTGCCTCATCGGGTATCCGCCCGATTATCGCCGCCGTTTCAATCCTCGCCGCCATTTCTTTATACAACCTAGCCACTTCCTCTGCATCAAGACCACTTGCCTTGCGAGACAAGTAAGCAGCAGGGGATCTCGGTTCAACGTTGAATCTTTTGCAGTACGGAACCCAAACTTTAGCAAACTCAGCTGCCTCCGCGAGAGCATAGAACGTGAGCTCCGAACCACCGTCGTCCGAGAGATACACGGCTAGTTTCTCCGGTGGGTAATCAAGAGCCGCCACGGATAAGACTGTGTTCACCACCATCAACGGCGGCTCTATCACCGGATCCGCCGTGCAAACGAAAACGTCGAGCCTAGGGAGATCGTTACCGTACCTCCGGGATAGTCTCTCGGTGAAGGTGAACCGCCAAACCGGGTTCCAGCGAGGAGATTGCAAGACTATCCAATACAAACCGAACCAAATCTCTACAACTAGCATAACCAACCAGACGAATCGAACGAAACCGGTCCGGTTTTCATCAATCTCCACCGGTACGGTCACTCTGTAGAGCCAAATCCAACAGATGCAAAAGAAAACCGAGGCTGAGAAAAGCCGGTACGCAATCACTCTTGCGGTTCTCCTGCCGGTGACGAAAAGCGGTTTGCCTTCGTGAACCGTTCTAAACCGGTCGTCTCCTTGTCTCATCTCTTGAAGAGACATTAGTGGAAGTGGTAAAAGATAAGAGAGAAACGTCTCTTCTTTGTCGGTATATGTATAGAGAGAATCAGTGGAGGCTGTTGTTTTAGTGAACTTATCAACAGAAAGAGATAAGCTTATGTTTTTAGAATTTAGCATATGTTTTTTTGCTGAATTGTTCAAAGTTATCTAAATCTTGGGGAGTGACCACCATGATTTTGTGGAGATCTTGGTTTCATAACTGAAGACAAAGGTCTTATGCAAGACTACCGCAACAATGGTTATTTTCAACAACACTGAGACACTTGTGCATTAACAAACAAAACCTGCATCTAGCTGATGCAAGCAAATCTAGTTATACAATCTTTGATGTGATGCTCAACAAGTAGAGATGATTCTTATCTTAAAACTTATAAACTGGTTCCTTTTTTTCATCTTTCTCAGGCCTTGTGGTCATTTCCAAGCTTTTGGAACTCAGATTCTAAGGTGTCGAATATCTTGGTTCCTTCCGTATCTTGCTCAGGGAGCTTAACGTGGACTGAACCATGTCTGATGGGTGCACTCGAACCCTTAACCAGAGCCTGTTGCTGGACATAGCTGTAAAGCTCTTGGTGGAAAGAGTGGTCCAAAGAGAAACAATTGTCTACTGTTCCATTTGAGATGTGCCTACCAGATCCAGACCCTTCTCTTCTACAAAAATGTGGCAGAGACTCATAGTCCATTACCTGCATTAGGTTCAACAAGAGTTAAACACATGCTACTGGGAATTAAACTAAAATTGCAGTGAGCTTGTTTAAATAGCTGCTTACCTTAAGCAACTCATCTTTGCCGCAGCCTTTGAGGACTTGAATCTTCTTCTTGGTTCTCTCTTGCACAGAGGCTTTATGGTTTTCCAGCAAGCAGAAAATATGTAGGGGACATTGACTATATAATAAGTCTCAGTCTTCTCTGGATAGTTTAAATCGTCAATTGTGGTTATAGCAGTCATCAACTGCGCCAAACAAACAAATACAAAATTTCTTAAATATAAACCATAAACCAAGAAAATGTGAATTTAGTAAAAAGAAGAAAGATTAGATCAATAGCAGAACCTTAATTTGACTTAAAGCTGAAAGTTTAAGACCAGACATATCCAAAACTTTCAAACAGGTGGAGATTGGTCGTCCCTGTTTCTTTGTAGCAGATGGCTGCAGAAAAAGCAAGTCACACAAATAAGAAGACTATGGAAGGAACAACAATAAAACAGAAGCTAAAAGAAATAGAGTTTTGGGACTGACCAAAACTACACGATCACGGTACTCGTTCATTTGAACGTGAGACTGTATATAGTAGTGAACCTAGATGAAGAAAGAGAAAGTCAAGAGTGTTTCAATTTTTAATATATATCAAAGTGTTTGGTGTTGGAAGAGGAATATAGATATATGCTTACGGAGGCTTGTCATATGTGCTAAGCCCCACACCAATGGCAATGACAGGTAGACCCTAAATAAGTTAAACAAACAAACAGACTTTTAGTTGGAATCACACATGCTTATTAAAAAGTCAAAAGTCAAAAGTCAAAGAAAGAAAGAAACTAATAGAAGTAGTAAGTTACCTCCTTTGAATAACCAGAGACACCGACAAGCTGAGAGTCTCTGATTGCTCTGTACAGCTCCACAGGAACGATGGGTTTCTGCATAATTAATAAAAAAAACAATTATTAGGATGAGATGAAAGGGTCTCAGAAAACAAGAACACACAAAACTCTTACTGTGAGTATATTGTCAATCTCGTTTTGAGTCCTCCATTCTAAACAGTCTAGCAACTGTAACAACACTTGCAAATCATTAAATTAAAAAAGGCTTATATAAGAAGAATAAGAAGAAGCAAAGAGAAGGAAAGCACCATTTTGTGAGATTTGTGGACATTATAATCTCTGGCTTTAAGAAAGCGCAACAAAGTCTCTGTAGGATACCCTTGATGAATGTTCTGCATAGCACAACATCTTTTTTATTTCATCAATGTCTTGTTTTGTCTCAAGCTAAGCTTACCAGAGGTCATTATAGATCCAAGTCAACTGAAAACTCTAGATCAGGCAATGTATGTATAACTACAAAGATCCAACAAAACTTTCATATTATATACATATAGATCCAAATCATTTCCTATCAAGTACACATGACACTAGATTGTTTCCACCAAAAACAAATCAGAACTAGAAATTATCAGGGTTCAAATCAGCAAAAGAGTTGGGATCTTTACTAAATTTTCTAAGCAATCTAAAGAGAAAGCAAGTGAAAAATTACTAACCCGATACGACTCTCTCAATGATTCATCATCAACTGCCATTACCAGAAACAAAGCAAAGCTTATTAAAAAAACATGTAAGTAAACCCCAAAGAGAGAGATATTGTAAGAAGCAGACACACCATCTTCCATTAAAGTACGTAATTGCTTG